>OZ038478.1:108084180-108131680 GCA_964036315.1 Acanthosepion esculentum
ACATCTCTCCTTCCGTAGAAGGAATTATCCACACGCAAGCTATCAAAACGTCACAAATGTCTTTCGTCACCTTGTCAAGTGACGCGAATTGTTATGACCTGCTTTGTTTTATTTTCAAACTACGGCTCAGAACCTAAGTTAAGCATGGGTCAAAATATTTTAATTAAACATTATAATTTCTGATTTTCTTAACGTAAGTCTTGAAAAAATTATAATTGATCTTTAAAAGAATTTCAAACTGTGATATTCTTTTTTTTATAAATTGGAAAAAATGTGTCATGATATCTATTATCTGTCAATTTTGCTGACTAAAAGGAACAGGCTTTTAATGAAAATTTTGGACGTGCTAGGAACGATTAAAAAATGTAAAAAAATACCCCAAATATACATTGATCTTTCCTCTTAATAATAACAAATATTTAGATGATAAAGTTTTGTTTTCGTCAAGATTGGCGTATTTTTCGTCATGCTATACCATGAAGGTATCTAACTATACGTAGTTCACAATGGACTAAAATATCACTGGGAAACCACGTACCACTACCTTACTCCCCGGATCATACGCCAATAGATTACTAATCCTTTCATTGTCTGAACAACCCTCGAGGAAAAACCTTTGTAATTTTTTTTAAGCGTATCACCACAAGCAAGGCTGGAAGCCACTATCAAGCAAGGGGTTAAAGAAGGGTTGGAGGAATAGCAGATAGGAGTGGTAAAGGAGAGGATGTGGAGAAAGAGAAAGGCAGTGGGTCGATCAAGGCAAGGGGGTTGCAGAAGATTTGGAGCAAGAGCAGATAGGAATGAAAAATGAAAGGATGTGGAGAAGGGAAGTGGATATATCAAGGCAACTGGAGATGTCCATTGACGCTACACATAAACCGTTGGAGATTGTAATTGTCAGGGAAACAATAATAGGGAAGTGAGTTCCATAGGCGAGATGTGCGAGACATGAAGCTATTGGAGTAGAAGAGACGTCTGCATCTAACAGTTTCCATTGTGTAGGGGTGGGAGCGGGATGCCAGCCTCGTGGGTCGTTTAAATTCACGAGGCCTAGGGACAAGCGAGAGCAGCTCCTCAGAGCAATTACCGTGAAAGTACTTGTAAAAAAGGCAGAGCGAGGCAACATCGCGTCTGTGAGAGAGCGACGGTAGACGAGATGACAGATCAGGGCCAATCACGTTGCCTATCCGTCTTTGGATCTTATCAAGAACGTTGAGGCAAACAGCAGGGGCCCCAGACCATATATGGCAGCAATACTCCATGCAAGGGTGAAAGGTCGATTTATAGACTTGGAGGATCGATTCCGGGGAGATAAAAATCCTGGCTCGGCACAGAGAACCAACTTTTCTTGCGGTGGCTGATGCAACTGACTCGATGTATTTGTTCCATCTCAGATCAGCAGACAGCGTGAGACCGAGCAGCCGCAGAGAGGAGCTCTCGAGAAGTTGGTCTTCAAACATTCTAATGGGATGCAGGGATGGATCCTTGTGGTGGTTAATGGAGAGCATTTTTTTTAGAGGCGTTAAAGTTGACCATCCATTTCTCTCCCCAGTCCACAACCGATCGGAGGTCCTTTTCAATTTGAGCTGCTAGGTTAATTTTGTCCGCCTCACTAGATTTGTGTTTGAGACAGGAGTAAATAGTGGTGTAGTCAGCGTAGATGCCGACTTGGGAGTCTATGGCGTCAGGAAGGTCGTTTATAAATATGAGGAACAGAGTAGGGCTCAGGATGGAGCCTTGAGGAACACCTGCGTTAGTGAGATAGGAGCTGGAGATGAATCCACTGAGAACAACCTTCAAATCCTGGTTTGACAGAAATGATTGTATTAGGTCAAACAATCGACCTGTGATACCATAACCCTGGAGCTTGCGAAGGAGGCCGGCATGCCAAACTCTATCGAATGCTTTGGAGATGTCAAGGGCCACGGCACGAGCTTCGCCGTTATTAAGGATAGCTTGGTAGACAAATTCAATGATGGCCGTAAGCACATCGGCAGTAGATTGGGCAAAGCGGTAACCATACTGCATGTCTGAGAGCAGATCGTGGGATATCAGGTGATTAATCACTTTGGCGTTGATAATGGCCTCGAAGACTATGCCGAAGAGGGGTAGGAGACTGATAGGACGGTAATTGGAAGGGTTGGAGGGGTCGCCAGAGTTCTTAAAGACAGGAACAATGGTTGAGGTCTTCCAACAGTCAGGAAAACAGGACTCCTTGAGGCAGCGGTTGTACAATTTAGAGAGGGCAGGCGCCAGTTCAGGTGCGCATTTCATCAGGATAATGGCTGGTATTCCGTCACCACCGGTAGACTTGTGGTGATCTAAGTTAGAAATAATGCCCAATACCGACGACGGGGTTATGTGCAAGCCGTCCAGGAGGGCCTCAGTTCTGGGAGGGAAATCGGGCAAGGGTACCCCTGAAGAGTCAAGCGTAGAATTGGAAGAAAACTTCCGAGCGAAGCATTCGGCCTTGTCGGCAGAGGTTGTCAGGACCTCAAACTGATTGAACAGGGGAGGAATGGAGGGTTTGTTATTATTCAGAACGCTCTTGCAGAGGCGCCAATAGTCTTTGGAGCCAAATTTGCGGGATGCAATACGTTCCTTCATCCGAGCAGCAAATAGTGACTTGGCATCGTCGAGGGTACGCTTACACTCATTGCGGACAGAGGTAAATAGACGTCTGTTGGAGTCGGACATACCACTACGAAAACGGTGGAAGAAGTGGTTCCTATGGGCAATGGCGGCTGAGCAAGCAGCTGTGAACCAGGTGGGGGGGCGAGGTTTAACCTTGAATTTCCTGGAGGGGATGAAAGCTTCGATACCGGCTTTAATCCAGGAAGAGAACTCAGAAGCACAATCATGAGTGGGGAGCTTAAATACAGCATTCCAGGGGACATCGCGAAGGAAGTCACGAAACGAGTCCCAGTCCGCCCGTTAGTAGCAGAATGTGGTTCTGGTGGTAGGAGGATCTTTGCAGGGGGTGGGGCTGAAGGAGTTGCTAACAGACACGACAGCATGATCGGAGTTACCGATAGGACAGAGCTGCGTGACACTACAAGACTCAGGGATGGCGGTAAAACACAGGTCGAGGAGTGAGGCCTTACAGTCACGGTTGTCGGCAAAACGCGTGGGGAAATCGATTATCTGGGTGAGGGATTGAGAGACTGAAAAGTTGAGAGTATGTATGCCTGCGAGGTCGGTAGTAGCTTTCTTTAGGCACTGGTTGTGATGGGCGTTAAAATCGCCAAACACAAATATGTGAGCGTACGGATGGACAGAGAGGGCCCTGTCTATGCTGTCAGAAATGACATCGAGTATCCCACACTCCTGAGAGGATGGAGAGCGGTAGAGGAAGAAAAGATAGCTTACAGCATTGAGAAGAGATAGCCGGAGACACAAGTACGAATGATCCGGCGATTCAAGAGAGGACTCTCTAGCCAGTGGGAGATGATCCTTGACGTAGACACCAAGGCTATGCATGTGGGTTAGGGAGTCTTTTCTGAGGAGAGGAAGGTATCCAGGGATCGAGAGATCAGAGGAAGGGATAGAGGAGTCAAGATTGGTCTCACACAGGGCCAGTATATCCGGGCACTTAGCAATGAGGGAAGACTCAACGCTGCAGAATTTGGTTCTAATGCCACGGATGTTGGAGAAGGAGATATTTAAAGGTTTGGGTGATTTTTGGAAGGCTGGTATAGGTTTATATTTCTGGTTTTTGTACTTCATGTGGATAATTGGTGTTGGAAAAAGAGAAGGCCTGAGTTACAGGAAGCCGACGGTTATCACCCAAGATGCGGACAGAGATGGGGTTTGGCACAGCCTGAATCATAATGTGGCCTCAGGGTTGCCCACCAGAGATGACTGCAGGGACACCTATCCATGCGCGACATGGCACTACAGACACAACGATATTATGCAACTGTTGATCAGAACGGCCGCTCAAGACGCTACGCAACAGTTAGGGCTCCTAACTACCAGTCGGAAACAGCAACCAGGGAACTGTCAACCGTGTACCCTCAGAATGAACAGGCAATGCCACAGACTACACGCATCACGGGTGAAAATCCACGGCACCAGCACAGAGGCCAGAGAGAGAGAGAGAGAGAGAGAGAGAGAGATCCGGGAATCCCTTCCTAGATACGAAACAAAGTTTGCACCTCTAAACGTGTCCAATAGAGGGGAGAGGAGTGTGGACCGGGCGGTAGGAAAGCCCACCTGCTCCTATTACATATAACAATCAAACGACGACAAAACAAATCAATAGAGGGGGATGATGTCGGGGTAGTCGCAGGGCTTACACTAGTTGAGAGTACTGGGCAATAGGAATGACATACCATTGTGTATGTGTACAATACTAAGTTTTAACACTAACAGTAATTTTTAACTTAGTTAAAGTCCCATTGACCTATATTTAAAAAAAAAAGAGAGGGGGCCCGTCGTGTCGGTTAATAAAAAGCAAAAGACAAAAATGAGGTTGACTTACTCTGAATTTTACCATCAAGGCATTCCGCAGACGGAGGCAGTTTGGCGAAAGAAACTGGATACAGACAGGTATTACTTTGAGGACTAATGTCAAATTTGATGCATATATTATTGTCTAATAATTTGAAATGGTAAGGGCTATGTTAGTTACCCTACTGATATATGTATAGTGATTTTCCAAGCTACACTTGGATGTGGCACAAGGCTGAAAGTAAGGGGCAACCAGTGAGGATCGAACTCACTACTCAGACGTAATTGTTCTAGCGAGACAAGCTTGCTAACCATTACACCACCTCGAGGTGCCCCTGCTGATATATGTATATCATAAAATTACATGACTATGGTTAACATTCCCACTCAGGCACACACACACACACACACACACACACACACATATATATATATATATATATATATATATATATATATATATATATAAATATATATTTATATATATATATATATATATATATATATATATATATATATATATATATATATATATATTTAAATAAAAACAGACAACTTTAAGTTTCCATGTAGTAAATTATTTCACCACAGCCCTTTTAAAAGACTGCGGACCATCAGATTTACTTCCAAAGTTTGAAACAAAAAATGAAAAGAAATTTACACATTTTTGACAGGCAGTATTAATCATATGTAAATTAACGAAGTGAGAAAGTGTGGGGGAGAGACATCAGTGAGTTAGATGTAATTTCATATTTCTATTCTTTCAGACTTAATATTACTTGAAGAGGTCAAGACATTGACACATTTAATAGGTTAACTTAAGGGAAGTTATATATTGATGTAGAACTGGGAGAGGAGAAAAAAGACCTAAAAAGAAAAAGAGAAGAAGAAATCATGAGAGAAGGTGTCACTAACTGGAATGAGCAGGCTCGTAAGAGACACTGTTGTTTGCTTTACTTTGAAAGTTGTATTTTGGGGGTTCATAAATATTATAATGTTTGATATAAATTTCAATGTTTAAACAGTCTACAAGGAATTTAATTTGATGTTTGTTAGCGATTTAATTTTTAAAAATTTTATTACAAAAAAATTTGGGGATTTAATATGAAATAGTCGATTAGAAAAATATTCATAGAATATACATTAAAAGAATAAGATTTAATTTTAAAATATAAGTTTACTTCTTGTTGTAATTGTTTATTAAGGTGACATCTCTATCAGTTTGAATTTTATTCATGATTTTAATTCGTGACTATTTTTAGATGGGTAATTCCTTTTACTTAAAGTTAAGTTTTTATGTTAATATGTAGGTAATATTAGTTTTTATGTTAATATGAAGTTTTTATGTTAATATGAAGGTAATATTAGAGTTCTTGCTCTGTCATATACTGTATACACACCCATGCAAGTTTCACACATACATACGTTCCTCTACATGTGCAGTCACTCATACAGGTACACATTGTACCGATATACACGTTTAATTTCCTGTATTAATACCTACATATATCTTTTTTAATATTCATGCATACTTACACACATATATATGTGTGTACTTAGAAATTCCCTAAAAATAATTACAATTAATATTAGGTGATATCTTTAATATTCAAATATCAAAAAATCTTTCCAATTTAAATATTTTATCTTCAGTAATGATTATTAATGTGTAATACAGTGAAATTTTATTTAAATTATCAATTTAAAAATTTACCTCCATATTATAAAGAATTTTAAACTCACAATTCCAATTGGAGAATATTAAAGGATAAAATGGGGTAAAAATGGGGTAAAACATTAATAACAGAACAGTAATTTCTTCTTTTATAATATTCTCTATATCCACATGTATACATATACACACACCGCAGTCCTTTAAAAGGGCTCTGGTGAAATAATTTATTGCATGTAACCTTAAACTAGTCTGTTTTTTATTTAAATTATTATCTCTGGATTTTCATTGAGCTCTTTGGATTTTATCCTCCTTGGTTCTACTCATACGAATTACCTCCTTTTTCATAAACTAAAAATATATATATATATATATATATATATATATATATATATATATATAGATAGATAGATAGATAGATAGATATAGAGAGATACTTATTCCGGTAGTTCACTGCTCCTAACAGGCAGAATTTTTTTCTTTTGATGATGACCATGCTAATCAAAACTAGTCGAGGAATCTAATTAAAATAATAAAACAAAAATTATTAAAATACACACTAGACATCCGATTGCTTCAATCCGTGATTGAAACCTGACTTGTTTGGTATCAGTCGGATATTTTACCCATAAGCCAATGAAAAATGGACGTGAGGTGTTCGAATTTAGACGTATTTATTTTTCGATAAATACGCCAGTGCCTGGAGAAATTGATTCATCTTGACGAAGAGTCTCGGATCAGCAGCGGTAATACTCATTGTTTACAAATTCAGTGCGTATGCCAACTATCACTGATTTATGCATATTTCATTACATACGACGGACATGGTACTAAGATTTCGCTTTTCATTGAATTTTTCATGTGTTGGAATGAGTATATTCTTTTGTGGATACAGAGTGTGTAGAAACCGACCAAATGTTCGACAATTGCGAGATCTTTCGACTATAATCTTTGCCATTATCATGGATGTTTTTTTTACACTTTTAAACTGAACGTATGGTTTGTCTTGATATATCAATTTAGCAAAGAAAAGTACATCACCATGCAAAACGACTGGGAAAGATTATCTCTAGATCTTTTATTTTCGGGAAAGAAGCGCAAAATATCTGAGGTTAGAAAGGAGTTGTGCCGAAAAGCATGATTGATAATAGGAGTACAAAATTGGATGTAAGGTGCAATGAACGTTGTCGCGTCTCTCTAAGTAAACCTCACCTAAAAATCTTCAAGGAAAGGAGAGAGAGGGGGGCTGGGGAGAGTGTGAGAGAGGTAAAAAGTCAGAGAGAAAGATAAGTTAACCATTTCAAAATTTGCGACATTTATGGAACAAATACTACAAGGTATCTCTCATGTTGGCATATCTATGCATGAGAATGTATGAATCAAGCAGGAATAAAACAGCCTCGTCAGTGTTGCTCCGATATGAGAATGGAATATGCGATGTCATGGATCGAGGACGCGTCACATCTATCATCGATTGATTTAGTAAACGTGTATAAAATGTGTCAAAATGCCGAAAACGTGGAGCTATCGGTGAGCTTAAAAATCTCTACCCACTAGTAATTGTCATAGTAGGAAATACATCACAACCATTACACTACCCCGAAGTGCGCAACAGACATCATACGTACTTCTTCATATACGGATGGCATCAGGCGACCATTGATTTGCTTCTTGTAATAAAATATTTCCATTTTAATGTAGAGTGGTCAAAGAAACATTTTTATCCATGAGAAATATACGACATCCAATTTCAAAATTTAATTACGTAATCCCCATTCAACATAACACACACTTATTTAGAATTAGTATGGAGTATGTCCTCCATTTGCTAGTTTCAGTGTTTGTATACGAATTTCATGGATTTGATCAAGTTATCAACAATCGTCTGAGCCATACTTTCCCACTCCTTTAGCAATGTTTTTTAAGGCTTGCCACTGATGTGGTTTTCGTTGCAAGCTCTCGAAGTCTTCGATCAAGTTGCTCCCAAACGCGCTGTATTGGATTCATGTCAGGATTTTGGGCGACCCATGGCAGTGACTTGACTCTTTGCGATTACTTCCAGGCCTTTGCTACTTTGCTCGTATAGCATGGCATTCCATCTTCTTGAAAAGGTAGACATTCTTGTCAATCTGATTGGTTTCAGATAATGGGAATAGTCATTTCTCAAATATCTGACAGTATCTTCAACCGCTCGTCTAGAAGAATCAGCTAATATTTCCCTCCAAACCAAAGAGCGCCCTACACAATTACTCCAAACCCTCCATGTTTCACAGTCGCCTGCTGACATTCAGTGTTCGAAGTTTCATTCTGACTTCTCCAAACATAAACCAATCTCGAATTAGAATATTGGCAGAATTTAATTTCAAATGACCACATTACTGACTGCCAAAATTCATAATCTTAGCTCTGGAATTCTCTCGCCTAGTCGATACGAAGGTTCCTGTTAACCTCTGAAATCAAGAGTTTCTTTCCTGCAACATTTGTTTGATAGCCTAGCAATTTCTGAGTCTTTCTTGCTGAATATGGCGACATTTCCATGGTGTTGGCGACACCTTTGACGTTCTGATAACGGTTTCTCATGACTTCCCTCGTCAGCGCACTTTTCGTTCGCTCAGACACGATTTTTGGTTTTCTTCAACGTTGTTCCACGCGACAATGGCCTTCTTCATTAAATTTCTTGACAATATTATTTCTAGTTTGAGGATTAACTTGGAAAAAACTGGCAATTTCTCTATTTGACTTGCGACACTGATGCCATCCACTTATTTGCCTTTGTTGAAATTCACTAATTTCCTTACTTCCACGAACTTTCATTGCAAGATATAAGTCATCTATTTGTTCTTAGATTAGAGTAGCTTGATATTAAGACGGTATTGTCTGAATAAGAAGAAACGTTATTAAACGAGCCAAAATTGCTGTAATCAAGTGGGGGTGGCTAAAAGCTCATCATAGCCCACTGTACAGTGCGGGGAGCGTGCGGCAATAATTCCTCATGATTATAGTCCGTTAAAGCAGAAAACATACACACACACGACCACGCGTTCGCATTTGTGTGTGACATTCATCGACCACGGACCTTTTCCCAAAAAATTATGCCTCAGTTGTAGGATCATATATATATATATATATATATATATATATATATATATATATATATATATATATATATATATATATATATATATATATATATGTATATGTTTAAAGACATTTTTATGTTTTAACATTATTTTTATAGATACAATTATTTAAGTAAATGCTCTGTATCTTAATAAACAATATTAAATAACATTTACCGGCCTGAATGCCCGAGAAAGTTTTATACATTCGATTTAAAAAGGCACGCCAGGCTATATGACGATTCCGTACAGTATACAAGTTCGATTCCTGTCGGAGGACGAACATTTTCTATGAAAAGTTCTCGGACATTCAGGCCGGTAAATTTTATGTAATACTGTTTATTATAAAACAGAGCATTTACTTGAATACTTGTATCAATAAAAATATGTTAAAACATAAAAATGTCTTTAAATAATTATCGGACTTTGTCCATTTCATTATATATATATATATATATATATATATATATATATATATATATATATATATATATATATATATATATATATATATAAGAAAAAATTGGGTGTTTTTTTGTGAAAGTATTTATTTATATGTTTTTATATATTTGATATTTCAGAGCACCTCGGTCCTTCTTCAGAAATTAATTTCTGAGGAAGGACCGAGGTGGTCTGAAATATCAAATATATAAAAATATATAAATAAATACTTTCACAAAAAAACACCCAATTTTTTTCTTTTAATTTGCAAATTTTCAGTTGTTTTAACCATATTATATATATATATATATATATATATATATATATATATATATATATATATATATATATATATATATAACGAGATCATCCCTTTCCGCTACCTTGGTTTCAACCTTTCGTTATTCAACACAATTTTATTCCCAACACACTACTCTTCTTTTTATACCACAATCTATGCCGTGGGCTTATTCATTCATTTATTTATTTTTAAAATTATAGCTTTCATATATACATATATATATATATATATATATATATAGCGAATATTTCACTGGCACATTTCCCGTATATTATTTTATCTCAGTAATGTATTGTCACATTATAATCGTCTTCTTCACTTTCCTCATTCTTCCAGATAACGATGTCATCAAATTTGGCAACTTGCCGCTCTTTCCAACAATTTCCTATCGATGTTTTCTCCTTTCAAGGGCTATAATCATGAGAAATTATTGCCGCAGGCTTCACGCTCTCTATATTAAAATTGTCATCGTTAATCATTTAGATTTCGCCAATTTAAACAATGAAATATTTACTACAAGGTGCTAAGCAGTATGACCTTTTCTTACATAATTTTAAGAAGTATATTGATGAAGCCTGTAGTGAAGATATTGTGTCAAAGACAAATATTTAGCTTTCGTCTTATTGAAATCTTTACTTTTCGATGTGTAGTTTGGTTATATATTTCTAACTTATCACATGTCTGGGATTCTTGGGCTTTTATATAACTCTAACGAGGGACCTTCCTAAACGAGTTGCCCATGCAAAAATATGCATGTTCGATTAATAAATATTATCTTCTGATTAAACAGACACACACATTATCGTAATATAAATGAAATGTACGTTATTTCTTATTAATATATTATTTACATATTTTAACCATGTGTATTATTTTTACGATTGACTATCCAAAGTGGTTATCTTTGAAGATATTTCAATCGACTAGCCGAGTATAAATTCATGTTTATGCATGCCGTGGATTTCCTCTATCTGCCATGCCCTTTCACATTGAGAGCGATAGTGGAACTCCAAATCATCCTACCCTTTGTAGATCTTAATAATATATTTGTATTTCACTGATACACCCACTCCCTGTTCTTCATTTCCACTCTCCATATTTATGCTGCTCGGCGTTTTCATCTGTCTATCATGCTGTCTGCGCGACAAATTCCCCAAGCGAGTTTTCGTCATTATTCATGCTAGAAATGACAGCCGTTCCTATCGGAGACTATGTAAAAACAACAGTTTTGTTAACATTTTCCCATAATACTCCGATGGCACCCACAGTTTCAATCCATAATATTGTCATGAATTCTGTAGAAATATATCTTTCTTGCTTCATGTCTTTGCTATAACTGTAAAGAGATTATCCGATATTCACTGAAATATAGGTGGATTGATATTACATAACAGCCCAGTATAAAAATAGACTAATGCTGACCTATCTGACTGGGAGTACCCAATCCATTTCAGCCGTGATAGTGTTCATAGTCATTTAAGTCATAGGCCATGGCTTAAATTTTTTTCCATAGGACGACATATTTCATTGAGAGAAAATATCACAACCCTTTCGCTGATTTATGCCTGCTACCATGACAAATGTTCAGATGGCCTACACTGCATAGGTGCACTAGTGCAGACATTTACGGTTAATGCACACCATGTTACATGCACACCATGTTAAATGCACTGTGTTGAAAATGTAAGAATACAATTTTAAATCAAACAGCATTTTTGTTATAACAACTTATTTGAGGCGCAGGCACCAGATGGAATTGATTAATAAACATTTCAAACCTTCTACTTTGTAAACCATTCGAACTTTGTTGCTTGGATGAACATTGACATAAACAATGTTGATATTCTTGCATTTTATGATGGTTTCTCTACAGAAGTTAAAAAGAATAACTAAATTTTAATACATCGTATATTCCTCATTACCAATGGCATTTTATATTAGTCTGAATCAAGGTGTTCATTTTTTTGTATTTATATCAATTATCAAGATATTATAACGCATGTTAGATGGCTTTAATTTTCGGTCAATCTATAATATATTGCTGAACGTTTATTGTTGACATAGTTTATAATGATTCCGTCAATACATTCTTTGTCTGGACTTCCCTTTCACCAAGAGATTGTTCTCAAAATTCAATATATATATATATAATGTGTGTGTATGTATGTGTATATGAATATATTAATATATATATATATATATATATATATATATATATATATATATATATATATATATGTGTGTGTGTGTGTGTGTGTGTGTGTGTGTGTGTGTGTGTGAGTGAGTGTGTGTGAAGGGTACATTACATTCCAGATGCTTTTTGCATTAAACTGTCAGCTGAATACGGCCGCTCACTCAGATTTTTGATAAGGAATGTTTTTGAGCGAATGAAACATATATTTCTCTGCGATGATCATACTTCTTCGAACTTTGTGCAATGGCGATAGAGAATCATGAACCAGGACCTGTAACAAGTAACACAGGTGTTTCAACAACAGCAACAACTAAGATGCATATCAAACTTGACACAAAGACAAAATAATGACCCCATCAAAATATTGAAGTTCTACAATACTGCAAACAAGACATTAGAAAGGTAGCCCATATCAATACGAGATCGAGCGCTATATTTAAGAAACCTTTTTTTCCTGAAATATTGTTTTAAAAGAAAGATTTTATAAATTTCAACCGTCACTGACACCAGCTGATCGGTTAATGAATGCCGAAAGCTTCCTCATATGGCAACGGTTGATATTACAATTAGTATTACCATTACTCTTAGGAAGTACTCTTAGATTGATCTATTACTTTGTTGATGTTTGTAAAAGAAAATCTATGAAACTGGATGCAACACTCATTTAAGAAATGAAAACATAAGTCTGATTATAAGCTTCTGTTCTGCCTGAAATTATCCACCACTGATTTCTCATGAATTAAACATTAATAACTATAGATACAAACTAAAAAAGAATGTGTTTAATCATCTATTCTACATGGATGATATCAAACTATTTGCCAAAGTAAAATCAGTTCAAGGATATTCTCCGTACTGTAAAATATTTCATTGATGATATCGATATTGATTTCAGATAAATGTACAAAATATTCAAGTAAGGGAGAATTACAGAAACACACTCAATAGACTTAGATTTTGTCACAAAGATTAATGAACTAGAACATGGAGAAGCCTATAGGTACCTAGAAGTCAGCAAAGGAGATGGTGAACAGCATACACAAATGAAGGATAAAATAAGAAAAGAATACTACACGTGTGCGTTTTCTTTTAAATACTGTGTTGTATACACGAAACCGAATATCAGCCATAAAACGTTTGGCTGTTCATATTGGCAATACAGATTCAACATCATTAATTGGACAATAGCTGAGATTAACCGAATGATTGTCAAAACGAGAATGTTTCTGATATGCCACTCTATGTTTTATCATGAGGCAGATGTTGATCGTATGTATGAGTCTAGATCCGAAGGCGGCAGAAGATTGGTTCACCTAGAACTGTCTTACAAAACCACAACAATCGGTCTTCAAAGATACCTGAAAACTACACAAGGCTGGATTATCATCAGTGTCGGAAACATAAAAGAAATGAGAAATATTATTCAGTAACAAATGAAGCCAACAAAATTCAAAATGAAATTTTAAGTAGGTGAAAAAAGTACAAATAAACCATAATACACATACTACAACAGCAAAGAACTTAAAAAAAAGAACTTACAAACCTAATGCAATGTACTGATTACAGAAACAATGAGCAAGATAAGACATTTCATGGCTAATACTAACAAATCTCATAGCCAACAGTTTTTACGTCCTGCAAGGTTAAAAGTTGAAACCGAAGTTTTATACTTGCATCACAAGACTAATGCTTGGCAACTAGAAATTACCAAGCACGCCTTCTGGAAAAAGTTTTTAACGCGAAATGCAGTTTTATATATATCCAGAAACAATACACCATCTTATGTCAGGTTGCACGGTATTAACACTCACAATAAAATCGGCATGACAGAGTGAACCAATATTTGCACTGAAAATCTGCGATTGATATGGAAAAAAAACTTCAAGAAACTGGTTTGGACATCATATACACTCGGTTACAGATATAGGGTCTGTTACATTTTCATGGGACTTTCAAATTCACGCAAACATGACAAAGCTAAACGTCCAGACATTCTGATCGAAACCACAAAAGCAATATGTGCTTTGTTATTGATATGGCCGTCACTGGAGAGTTCAATGTATCTTTGAAGATCTGCATAAATCTGTCAAAATACAATGTCTTGAAGTGAAAATCTAAAAAATGGGGCACATGAGGAGATGGATAATTCCAATTGTAGTTATTACTCTCGGATTAATTGGAAAATATCCCGAAAGGCTCATTGAAGCTTTTCCTGCTTGGTAACGCATACTTTAATGTCATAAAGCAGAAAATTCCGAAAGGGTTGCTTAGATACCTCCGTGTTTCATCTCGGACCATGCACAATCTATAACTGATGCGTGTGCGCAACAGACCTACGCTGGTCAAGGGAAATGAATCCACAAGGACCGCTTTCTCAGCATACGACACACTTATTCATGATTTTGGTTACCTTGTTACCTTATATATATATATATATATATATATATATATATATATATATATATATATATATATATAAAACTGTAATCACAAGTAAACCGCACATATTGCGAAAAGCGTTATCAATGTAAAATATCTCTGATCTTAGGTTTTCTTTTTTAATTTCGTTCTTTTTTATAAAAATGATCAGCGGAAAATACCATGGGTCCATTTATAATAATAATAATAATAATAATAATAATAATAATAATAATAATAATAATAATAATAATACTCGTGTACTAATCTGGCAATGTTCTGCTTTTTGAATGACTTCTATTTGAGGGAAAATTGAAAATTTATCTTTTAGATCCCAGGAGGTTGAGAAAAGTCCCACAAAGTTTTTTTCTTCTTTCCTTTGTCTCTATCCCTTTGTTTAATGATTCCTTAATAAGTATTCCGCCAAACTGTAGTCGGGGAGCACCTACTCTATAAAATTTGATAACTATCAGTCTCATTAGCGTCGGAAAGTTGAACAAATTTTCATACCAGATCAGCCGTCACTCAGGTCGACAAGGGACGCGTACCTCATAGAGGAACCAGTCTGTGGCCGAAAAATCTGTCACTGGAACAAAATCTTCCAAAAACGAAGAGACACTTAGTCACCAAACCTCGACTATTCTCAGCCTTGAATCAAGTGACTAATAAAAAGGAAACGACCGAAATGATCTTGTAAAGAGTATCAACAAGTCACTGCACTCGAAAATCCAGCAAAGGACACCACGAATCACACATACCAAATATGGAGAACTATGGTACGAAGTGAAATAAGAATTTATGTCCACCCAAACTTGCTTACCAATATCCGCATTGACATCGAGCGAAACAAAAGACTCTTAAATGCAGAAATAAATAAGAGGAATACTATAAGCCAGGTGTGTCAAGCTGGTGGTGCGTGCACAGCATGCAGCCCTTTACATGTATCTTGGCGGCCCTCACAAAGTTTTATATTGCTACGATATATCGAGGATTTCGTCTCTGTTGGTAATGCAATTTTTTAAAAACAGTGACATTTTTTTCAATTGGTATGATTAGATTGTTTATTCGATCTCAATGTTTTCGAATGTCAGCCAATATTTTTAACTTCCAATTAATTATGTGATCATCCTTGAAAAGTAAATAAGAACAAATGTAAAGTGATAACTTTCGTTATTTTGTAATAGTTTGCTTTAAAGATGTCGAATTCTACTCCATCTCGTAAAAAGAGAAATTATTTGCAAAGAATGTGTGTTTCAAGAAAGGTGGAAATTACAGTACCTTTGTACCACTGTAAATGGAAATATAAACTGTTTGATGTGCAACTACTGCATTGCTGTGGCAAAAGAATGTAATGTGAAAATACATTATGAAACAAACCATCGATCTTATGATAAATATGAAGGAGTTTTATGCGTTTTCAGAAGTGAAGGATTTCAAGGATAATTTAACACAGCAACAGAGTTGCTTTACAATAATTCAAAAAGTCAATGTTAATTCTGTTGCTGCAAACTTTGAAAATCTTACAGTGAAGTAGATTTCATAAAGTGATGTCATGTAAAAACAGCTGAAATGGAATGTCCAGTAAAATGACACTTATTTCAAAACATTACATTAAGCAGGGACACTGTTGATGAACAGATTGATGAAATCACAAGTGATTTTGGTCTAAAGTTAAAAATTTTATCATCAAGTTTTGAACATTTTTCTATCGCTCTAGATGAGACTGTAGATATAGCTGGAATAGAATAGTTTCATCAGGGCTTGTGAAAATGAATGACAATGCATGTCACCACAACAAGCCAGGGCATTTTTGAAAAAGTTGAACAGCTCTATGATTTTGGCCTTGATTTGAGTAAACCTTTGTGGTTATCTACTGATGATACTGCCAATATGATTGGGAGACATAATCCTGTTACTGCCAAGATAGGTGCAAAAATAGAAAGCATATATCCAGACAAATCATTCACGGATTTTCACTGTATAATTCATCAACAGAATCTAAGTTCTAAGATTTTAAAATTAGATTATCTGTTGAGTTTTGTCAAAAGACAGTGAACTATATCAGAGGTCGTGTTCTGCATCACCGTCACTTTAGCCAATTATTGGAAGACGTGAATAAACAGTTCACAAATGTCCTTTTCTAAACAAAAGTTCGGTGGATTTCATTCATGTTACAAGTTACTGATTTTTTTTATTGCAATACGAAATTCTTATGTTTTTGGAGATGAAGTGTCAAAGCACTGAATTGAAACATGAAAGTTCGGTTCAAGATCTAGCGTTTTATGTGGATATTATTAACCAATTAAGTGACTTTAATTTGAATTTACAAGGTAAAAATAAGCTCATCACTCAGTTATATGATGGTTTCAAGTATTTCATTGCAAAATTAGCTTTACTGAAGTCCGAGTTGTCACATAAGAACTTCATTCATTTTCCTATCTGTAAGGAGTTGAAAAAACTGGCAGTATTGAGTGTATTTATCTTTGCTAAGTACGACAGTTACCTGGAAATGTTGTCAAAGGAATTTCAGCGAAATGTTTGTGAATTTTCGTCAGTTTGCATTATTCTCTGCACCATTCAATGTTCATGTTGCTCAGCAGCGGAAGTTCAACAGACGGATCTACTGGAAATGCAGACTGACTGAACACTCAAGGGAAAGTACCTAGAAGTAGGAGTCCCCGGATTTTTTTCATACCTTCCTCAGACATTTAAGAACTTCAGAAAGTTTGCCACAAAGATTATGACGATGTTTGGTTCCACATATGTCTGTGAGCAGTCATTTTCGTTTATGAAGGCCACAAAAACGTCTCACAGAAACAGATTAACAGATGAACATTTGTCATCTTTCATGAAAGTGGGATCTACAGAGAAATTCCAACCTGATATATCGAGAATAATTTTCTGAAGCGGTGTCAACCATCAGGACCACATAAAAATGATTAACTTGTACTACCTTGTATTTTAAATATTTTCTATTTAAAGTTTAGTTACCACTAGTTGTGATTAATCTACGACTGATTATGCAGGTTCGGGGCCCCCGTCGACGCTGCGGGTATGGGCGATGCAGCCATCCATATGCCCTGAGTTTGACACGCCTCTGCTATAACGCGTCTCGCTCACACGATAAAAAGATGTGAAGAAAAATAGGTAATATGACAGGGGGTGACTTAAAATATAAAATTAATGGGATACGAAATAATAACATCCCAGGAAATAAATCGAAGTATC
Source organism: Acanthosepion esculentum (assembly GCA_964036315.1). Lineage (NCBI taxonomy): Eukaryota > Metazoa > Mollusca > Cephalopoda > Sepiida > Sepiidae > Acanthosepion > Acanthosepion esculentum. The sequence goes on from OZ038478.1 coordinate 108,102,006, forward strand.
TAGCTGTATCATAACCTCCAGTTATCCAAACGGTATTACGGATGATGACTTCAGATACGTTATAAATATAACCACGAATAATGTTAGGCAAGTTCTAAGGAAATCCTAAATATGGAATTCCCATGGAAATTACAAGGTGCCCATTTTCTGGCTCTATCATCACTTGTCAGTCCATTAAACCCTTGCAAAACGTCTATCAACGCTTGTAAATAATGTCAATGAAATCCCGAAATGGATCACTGAATGGATTACATATCTCATACCACAAACGAGTGAAACAGATGATCAGAAAAATGATAGACAATAACATGTCTCTTCACCACGTATATGTTGATCACGTCTGTCCTGAAAAACTGTACTTACTCTGTTTTCGAAGCAAGCAACCTTCTTCCGCTAGAACAGAAGGGATGAAGAAGTTCGTATGGCTCCAAAGATTAACTACTGATAAACAAAATCATCCTGAAAAATTGAAGGATATGTTATAGAATTCTTAGTGCAGTGTGCATAGATAATTGTAAAGCCTTTGATAGTGTGCTACACTCATGGATCCTTAAAACTTTGGAAATATACAAAGTCTCCGTTGTGGTAGTAAATTTCTTTATGCACAGCATGGGAATGTGGAACACCACACTATACCTAATTCATACCAGAGGCACTGTTATCTCCAACCGTCTGAATATCCAGCGTGAATTCTTTCAAGGAGACTCCCTGTTTTATTTTTCCGTAATAACCCTTACTAGACACTAGCTATGTTTACAAACTAAACAAGGAAATATTCAATCACCTACTCTACATGGATGATCTCACACTCTTTGCCAATGACAACACCGAGTTGATGGGCCTTCTCAGTGTTGTAAAATGTTCCAGTGACGACATAAGTATGGATTTCGGATAGGATAAATGTTCAAAAGTAACATCCAAGAAAGGGAGAATTACAGAAATTGTACTCAATAGATTTAGTTTTGTCATATTATTTGGGGACTGGAACAAGATGAAGGATATAAGTAACTAGAATTAGCGAAGTTGGTGATATACAACATACCTAAATGAAGAAGAAGGTAAGAAAGGGGTACTGCATGCATGTGTGTCTGGTACTGAATGCAGAGCTGAATTGAAAATAAACAGAATATCAGCCATAAACATTTTGGATATCTCAGTTTCAACAACCTTAACTGGACCATAGCTGACATCAAGAGAATGGACGCCAAATCAAGAAAACATCTGACTTAATAAAGCATTCATAATCCCAAAGTTTTGTTGATCTTCTGTATGTTCCCAGATTCGAAGGAGGCATTGTATTATTTCAATTAGAACTGTCTTACGAAACAACAAAATTTTGCCTTCAAAGATACCTGGAAACAACAGAAGTCTGGTTGTTGATATGTGACAGAGAATATGAACGTAGTAAGCGTCTTTATTCCGTAATGAAGGAAGCCAACAATTTCAAAATGGATATTCAAATAGGTATAGAAATACAATTAAAGCACAATACACAGAATGAAGCAGCAAAATACATAAAAAGAAAGCAAAAGCAAATACAACCGACCAGATACAGAAACGATGGCAAGATAAGCCGCCTCGCACGCAATACTCTGCCCGTAACAAACAAGATGATGTAGGCAAACCCTGTACCCATCATCGGCTAATTAGTGCAGGGTTTAAAGCTGAAACTGACGGTTTTATCCTTGCTTCACAGGACCAAGGCATGTCAACAAAAAATTATCAAGCACACATACTAAAATATTGTGTTAAACCGAAATGCAGATTATCTGATAAATATCCAGTAACAATTGATCATCTTTTATCAGGTTGCAATGTATTGGCACCCACTGAATATAAAACCCGACATGACAGAGTTGGCCAATATCTTCACGGGAAAATCTTCAACATCTACAGGAAGGAAACTGAAAGAAATTGGTATTAACTCCACCCAGACCAGGTTACGGAGATTGTATCTGTTACAATTTGATGGGACTACGCAATATACATAGACAAAACAATCAAAGCTAATCGCCCAGACATTGTTATTATAGACAGAAAACAAAAAAAGTAGCTCCTTATTGATATGACAGTCCTTTCGAACTGCAATGTATCTTTTAAGATCTTTAAAAAGCAATCAAAATAAATAGACCTTGAAATCTTAATCTCAAAATTGTGGGACATGGGAACATCATCAATCCCTGTTGTAGTTACAGCCCTCGGATACGTTAAAAAGCATTCCTCTAAATGCATTCGAAGGATTCCTGGAAGCTCATGCCTTAAATAAATACAACAATTTTTGTCACGAGTAATGATCCCACATTACGAAAGGCTTTGTCTATGTAAAACATGTGATTGTTTTTTTAATTTTTCAGTGGAATATGCCATGATTCCATTTTTCTCCTAGGTCCCTGGGTGGGAGCCAGAACGAAATGTGTACACACCAGAAATCATAGGAAATAAAACAATAATAATATGAATGGAGTAGTATCTTAATCTTTCCAGTAAATAAAATAAAATATTAATCTTGATAAAACTGTATGTAATATCAGTAATTCTATTGCAAATATAGAAATGTTTATGGTATTTCGCTGTATAGCATTCAAACAAAGGAGATTTCTGTATCATTTTTGTTTCATGTCTATATGTTCTTTCATATTGTTTTCACTCTTTCAATATATTCCATCAATTTATTTTATTATTATATTTTCAACACTTTTACCTTGGTCTTCGTCTATCATACTCTTCTCTCATTTATTCACTTCACACGAACCTATTCTGAGCATGTGTTTATTCTCATGAGAGTCTGTTACAGTGGTTCGCGTAGGATAAGCTCAACGCCTATTGGCTAATTCTGATATATTGTAGTTCATTGCTTTTGTTCTGAAACATTTACGACACACGGAAATTCACACACTGATCATAATGACTGTCTCATCTTCAAGAGTTACTTTGGGAATACAAGATGCCAACCTCAATCTACTGCCAAATTGGTAACGACCTTCGAGGCACCCAACGAGAAGTAATGGAGAAGGAAGGAATGGACAATTTCATATGTAGTTCTCAATTTAAAGAAGAATTTCTTTTTTTCTTTCTTATTGTCATTTGTTCAAGTTATGTTAGCCTTAATGTAAGTTTTACATTTTTTTTCTTCAGTTTTCTCCGTTTTCACTATGATTTTCCACCTTGCTAATATTCTCCTGATCGTTCTAACGTATTTCAGATATTAGTTATTTTTATTAAACACTTCCATTATTATTATTATTATTCCCTTCTATATTTTCATTTGTGTCACTCGAATTTTTCCTTAATTTATTCTGAGTGTCACTGAATTGCTATTGCTTAGATTTTTTTCTGAGTGTGTCTCACTTGTTTTTCCTTATATTTCCATCATCAAAAATGTTTCAGAATTATTTTCCACTATTCAGAGATATCTCCGTCTCTGCTCTTCGCAAATAATTGTTCTAGTATGTTGCTTGTTGACATTTTATAACTTGTATTACTTCATATATATATATATATATATATATATATATATATATATATATATATATCATTACGTGAAATATATGTTTTTAAAGATTTAATTTTATTACATTTTTCATTGTCGTGTTTTTATCAATTGTTTTTAAATACTACATTCCTCGTTTTATTTACTGTTTTTACTGTTTTACTGTTTTTCTTTTCAATTATACTTCATTTATTAACTTATTACAGGGATTAGCTGCATTCTGCCATTCTGACACTTTAGGTCACCTGACAACCAACGATTTAGGTGTCACAAAAACTAACCACTGCATTATGTATTCATTGCCACCTTTGTATATATTTTTGTTTGTTTCTTTGTCTGTTTCTTTTAGCTGTTGTACATTCCATTTTATTTAAACATTATAGATTCTCTTTATTCATCCAATCAATATATTACTATTTTATTGGTTCTTTTTAAATTTTTATATTATCTTTTCTAGACTTATTTTTGTTTTCTGGGCAGATTCTTTATCGTTGACAATTTTAAAGGCTTTAAACCTGCAGATTTATATTTGTTTTTAACATTGAATGATTATGTATTTATTTAAAATTCTCATTTATAGAAAACACTAAGATCTGAATGTACTATATCCGTTGGCTTATATTTGTATGAAACTTAAGGTAATGTATGATTAATCCACAATGCTCTGTTTTATATTATAAAATATGTTGATACTCTTTGATCTAGGCTTTGTCAGGAAACTTTTTAGGCAAAAAGAACAAAAAACAAACCATGACTAAGCAAAGGTATAAGGCAAAATTTCAAAACAATTATGTTATACGCACGCAGAGACTGGTGATGTCTGCGTGTGTACATACATAATTGCTCTGCTGATCGCAAAAGCGTGAAACCCAGGGTCACAAAGTCATATCCATACAAATGAACACATTCACACACACACACACACACACACACACACACACACACACACACACATATATATATATATATATATATATATATATATATATATATATATATATATATATATGTATATATATATATATATATATTGAAACGAAACCTCAATAAAATTAATTATGAATACTCTAGAAATATCTTAAAATGTTTACAACAGATTGTCTTTAAATGTTAGCGCTTTTCATTATTAGTTTTTTCTTTATCTAGAAACTATTATGCCCGGAACATTTCTACAGCATATCTAGTTACCTCCCCTTAAACAGTGCCTGTCAACCTTCCCTTTTTCGATACCTTTTAACATGGATTATTCACTAGTTTCCTCTGAATTATTTGCCTTTAACATTTTTTCTTTTCAGTTATATTTTTTGTTTGATTAACCAGCTTTTATATACAAAGATTTTCCAAAATTTTCTGAAAATTTGATTCTAAAATCAGTATAAAACCATATTTTCCTTGTTTTCTTTGACTTAGTCTCCTCCTATATGCCTGGAGATATCATACAAATTATGATTTTTTCAAATCAAAATATAATCAAAATAAATTCATATTACGTGCATTTTCACATTCTCTCTACGAGTCTCATCCTATTATCTAGGGATTATATTTAATCATAAAACCCTCCGATTTTGTAAATATCAAGGGAGATATTCATCACATCACATCCCAATTCAAAACTCAAGTAATCAGGAAATACAGAATATAAAAGGACAATTTATTAGATGAGTTTTCTTACTCTTTAAACAAATATTGTATCATTATTGATTTCAGTGTATCAGTTAGAGCGTCACATCTGATCTAGTGAACTTATACATTCGAATATAGAAAGGTGTTTTGTTCGGTGTTGCCTGGAAACAAGAATCACTTCACATTTCTAATGTTTTTCCGAGAAGAAGTTTATGTCAAGGAAAACACACGAATGTTTCCATACAAAATTGCGACACAATTTTCTGCATGTTCCTGATTGCGCTCTTATACTGTGTTTTGACTTCGCAAGTGTCACTGTTGAAACGGGGTCTACTTTGATATCAACATATAGCGTGTCAAACTGTTTGCACCTATTAGCACTCGCCTAATTTCCCTGTGGTGATAATTTCTAGCTGTAATATAAGGCAATCTATCAATATGTGTGGTAGCCAAGGAACTAATTCCAGCAGATCTTCGCTGATTTCCTGGTGCTCTATCAGCTCTTGAACTCGCGAAGCATAACCAAATTGAGCATGTTTTCGACGTATTAAATTATAATAATAACCGCTGAAGTACAAATCAGTTCTTCAATAGAATTGATAGATATATCCAACCAACGTTTATCTGGTCGCTTCCCCTTCATGCTACATCGATTAATTCCTCTTGTTCGAACGATGAGAGAAGAAAGTCTTTACTTGTCTTTAAAGTGTAATTTAGACCTTGCATTCTTTAAATTTTCAGAGTGCTTGGTTTTATTTATAGATTTTATCTCTCCTTTCTTTTGCCCTTCTAACTGTATCATTCTCTCTCTGTCTCAATCTTTCTCTGCCTCTCTGTTTTAATCTATGTACGTTATTTAAACAAAAATTCAAATATTTCCTACGATGTCAAAGACAGCCAGTCTACATCATATTTATCTCATCATATTCTCAAAGACAACTTCAGTCTTGGCTTAATTCCATTATTTATATCCTGATAACGTTCATTGATTATGTATCGTTTTATAAAAGTTTTCTTTCAGTAACTTATAATACATTATTTTCACTCTTCCACATAATTGACACTTCTTATTTTTATGGGTTTTACACATACAATAATACTTATATAATAATATAATTACCAGATTAGTGTAGCTTATTTTCAAAACTATATAACAAATAGTTTTATCTCCTTTTAAGCCAATAAGTACTATATGGATAAATGTCCACGTTTGTTTTTATAAAAACGGTTCCTACTATTTTAAAGTAATCTCTCTTGAATGTGGAAGTGGTGTGATGAATAAAAGCTTGTAATAGAATCTGAGAGTGGAATCCGAATTCCAGTCACATTAGTTACATTGATTTACAATCAAATACCATTGGGAAAATTATGAATCCATCTCTTGTCCCTCCACCTATGGCTTAAATAGCATAACAGTCTGGGTCTTATAGTTTTGGCTTGCAATTAATCTACCGCACAAAGCTGCGGGAATTTCTTTTTCAATTCAGAAATAGAAAAAGACGTAAGTGTGCATTATATATATCACTTATGAAGCTTCTTTCAAAAGTCCAAATTAATTTATCTATTTTTTTACTGCATTACTGTGTGTATGATTTGATTTTTTTATGTTTGGATATGAAGGGAATTTACTGTTATTCCTACAGATTTAATTCGACAGGTTATAGTGATTTCCTGTCATATTCGAATGTTTAATGACACTGTTGATATAGCATTGCAAAATTCATGTTTTATTTACATTTTCATCTTTACTCGGTGGCTATATTAAATCCCTTAATCTGTTAAATTAGGTGTCATTTTGCCTGGTAAAATTGTACCTGACTTTTGGATATGCTTCTTCTTCTTCTTCTTCTTCTTCTTCTTCTTCTTCTTCTTCTTCTTCTTCTTCTTCTTCTCCTTCTTCTTCTTCTTCTTCTTCTTCTTCTTCTTCTTCTTCTTCTTCTTCTTAAAATTACACTACTTGGTCTGAGTGAAAAAATAAATGGAGAAAAGAATAAATGAAGCGAAGGTAGGAGTGTTTAATGGCTGAAAAAAATGTAAATTTCAAACTTTTGTTATTGCAATATATTGTGAAATCTATGAAGCTCAAATAGGAGAAATTCTACGGATATTTTATTGTCGTAAAAATAGCCTTGAGCTTATAAAATCATTAGATAAGGAAGATTCATCCGAAAATTTTCACGGGTCTTTCTAGTTATTATTATTATCATTGTTGTTGTTGTTGCTGCAGTTGCTGTTTTAGAGTAAGTGAAATTAAGTTTATTAATTAAATCATCATTGTTAATCATTTACTTGTTTTGAACAATAATATCATCTTCATTATTATGCATTAAACACTGATTTTGATTATTCCCAGTATTTTATCTTGGATGTCATCACACATTATAGGAAGTAGAGAATCACCCATGTTTTGAAGAGTCACAACACATAGTCTAGTAAATTCCAAAACTTTTACCATGTTTTAGATTTATCTATAATTACATGTGATATGACGTTTCCCTAGTATTTATCAAACAGGAACCACTTAAAATAATGGGTTTTATTTCGAATTTCACAATAGTCATACTTATGTTCCTATAATGCTTGAAAGTAGACCCTCTATAATGTTTTAGAAACAATTATCATGCACAAAAAAATAAAAAGAATATATAACGACAAATTGAAATGGCAACATAATAAAAAAGTAACACTTATATAAGAAATAGACAACATTTAAAGCTTGACCAATTATACACTTTCAAAATATTCAATGAATTTAAGCAGGAATATTTATGTTCGGAATTTTGTGAATAAGTAAATACAAGAAAGAACTCTCAGAAATCAGAGAATATTTTCTTGGAAAATATTAATAATTGACGTCTCGAAAGTTGTCGTTTTCAATTTCATTTGTACACTGAAATTTGCTGCAACATTATATATGTATATGTATTAATTTATATTTGGCCAGCAAACTTTCTTTCAAACATCTTTCATTAAATGCGGCAGACAAGAAGAGTTAATTATTTTTTTATTAAGTTTTCTCCAGTATTTTTACATTCTTACGTTTTATGGGAGTAAGGGAGTAAAATATCTTCCATACTTTCCATTGTCCCAAGTGCTTTTGGCCACTTCTATGGCTATTTACAAGGGTGTTTTGTTTCTGGCATTTACAATTTTACCGCATATTCGACTGTTACGTTGCAATTATTTTTTGTTGTTTTGAAAAGGAGCGTTCATTTTGAGCCTTCACGTGTTGTAATATATAGATTAGTGAATGTGAATAAATATATTAGCACACACACATACACACACACACACATATATATATATAAATGTGTGTTTATATATATATATATATATATATATATATATATATATATATACGTATAGTGAATTTAAATATTCACCAACATCGCTTCTTCATTAGTGTGTTACAGTGAGTTTTGTTGGTCCCTCGCTCATGAATGACCCACACATAATAATCAACGGGCTTGCAGTCGGGGTAGTTAGATGGTCAGATTTAAGGTGTGACGTGGTCGGGGAAATTGTCTCACTGACATGAGTGGGTCCTCCTGCTTGTGTGGCAGGCTACAGCGTCCAGTTGCCATACATTTTGTCTTCCAGCCTTTTGGCCTACGGCAGCACTACTTCCTTAAATACGAGGTAGCCATCCATGTTGTGTTTGAGGCCATCATTAACACGCCCGGGACTTCTTCTCTTAACAGAACGATCAGAGTAAGTTTTTCGAGCTGCCGTAACATCGTAATCACCATTACAGTCATCTAACTTTCTTCGAATCCTCTGCACTCTGCTCAGATTGGCACCCAAACGCTCAATTGTCCGTATTGGAGCTTCCAGCGCGAATGCCAAGCAGTACAACATGCTTTTCCAAAATTTGTGGTGGGGTGAATTGCGTCATGGTGCTCTCATTTTCATAGACGTTACACAATTGAACCTACTATACTGTACAGTCAAAAGAAATCAAAATGAAACAACGTGCGTGTACGCAATTAAATATACAATATGACAACAATTTACTTATCCCAACCTATACATTCAAGTTATGCTAAATATGTATCATTATGCTTCATCTTCTCAAAATATGTCTAGGTGGGCTATTTTCATTCAAAAGCTATTAGCTCAACCAAAAACTGCCGAATTTGAAATAAAAAAAATAAAGGAAATTACACAGAATAATGAAAATCAAGCAATGGTGTTGTCATATTGTGCAAAGCAGCTGGGAAACATTTTTATCAAATACAATTCACAAAAAAAAAACGAGATATCCTACATTTCACTACTAAGCTATTAACGTGGTTCAGTGTGTATCAGGAGTCATTTTTTTCGTTCTTTTCTCTCCCAGCATGTAAAGGTATATATTTCTGTAACATCTTGTGTAAGAAATAATATGCCTAAACTAACGGATTAATTCTAAATTTCGAATGCCAGGGTCGAAACTAATCTGGCAATTTAATATATATTACTCTACCTTATTTCTTCATGAAAAACATCTTAAAATTTACTTGCAAATAATAAGTTACGGATGTAGACTGTTATTGCACTGTATCTACACAGAATTACTGATCTATATGAATACACAACTGTAGTTTGTTTATTGACGGATTTTTATTTTTATATTGTACACGTGAAAATCATTATATATAATAAATATATGAACATTTTCACATGTAAAATACAATAATAAATAAGAAGAGGTACGCATCAATTACCTAATATTTTGTTGTAATTGTGAGTTCACAGCTGAAAAAACTCAACATATAATTCTGCTACTGTCATCTGCCACATAGAACCTCTTCTTTTTAATTTCTTCATATACCTCCTGGATTCCCCTTCGCTTTTTACAATCTATTCAAAATGAAGTAACCAAAAACTGATAATATCTTCTGTCCTTTGATCTCATTTATTTAACTATTCTTTTTACTTGTTCGATCTCTTTTCTTTATCTTCTATCGGACCCATATATGACGTTCTTGCGTTTTATTAGCTTAACTCTGGTATAGTTTACTCCGTTGATTTTCTTCCGTTTAATTCGATTTCAAAATGATTTAATGTTTGTTTGTTTTTTTTCAACCCTGCATCATAACTAACATTTCAAATCATTATACATATAATTCGTAATCGCATTGACGACGAGCTTTTTATTATGTATCTATTTTGATAATATCCTTTTTAAACAATTGTTACGCTTCATTATATTAAACTTTCATTTTGTTTTCTTAATGTTATCAACTGTCCAATGTAGATAATGTCTCTATATCAAATTTATCATTTTCAACAGCTGTAATTACACCTCATTCGACTGGTGCTTTGCAGCGTTTCACATGAGAAACACAGTAATTATATCCTCCAGCGTTACTTTGAAATCTTCTCTTGACCCTACCGGAAATATCATTTATAGCATCGTACTTAATCTGAATTTCGTATTTTCCATGCGCCTTTCTTTTATGGAAACATTTAGCGTTTATTCATATGTTTTGCGTATAAAGTTTTCTTTAAACTCGTCCTTTTCTCTTAACCTCTTCTCATTCTACCGCTTCCATTTTTCTGTCTTTATTTTCAAAATATTATTAATTTTTCATGCTGTAATTTGTAACTTTCAATGTATTTATATTCAAATTCCATTATTTTTTTATAAGTTTCATTATTGAATTTGTAATTCACAATTAATTAGACTTACACTTTGTTTTACATATTACCTCTGTTTTTTTAATATATTTGTTAATTCCTCCGTGAAATTTCTAGTGTTCTGTATTTCAGAATAAAATGTAGTCTATGCATGACTCTTACTTGAGATTATACACATTTAAATTTTGTGAGAATCATTTTGTTTCTCTGAACTTTTAACGGAAATCTGATTTTGCGGCTACCGTTTTTTTTAAATACTGCTTACATTAACTCTAACGCTACGAACTTTCCCAATAATCATGAAATCAATATATTTTTTGGATCTCACATTTTGTCTTTTCAGAATCCATTACCGACCTTTTTTGATGAAATAAATTGTTTAAATGATTGTCATTTTGTACGTCACCCAGAGGTTAAGTAATATTTTCCTTTTTTATTTGTGTTGCCTATTGCAAATTTCCTTAAACTAGATTCTATGTTTGTCTTTATTCTTTCTTTTGCATTGTTGTCGCCAATCAAAGTTGAACGGGTCTCTGTTTATCATTTTACTGTTGTCGTCATAAAACAATACCATTTGTCCTTCCAAATCTTTCGCATTTGGTGCATAAATATGGGTAGCTTTCATAGTGTACCACTATATAATCAAATAATTGTTGACCATGTTCACCATAGTCTTTGAATATAGAATCCAGCGCAGGACGTAATCTGTTCAATGAAACTTTAAAGATTAACACTCACGAGTCAGACACTCTACTGAATCTGACTATATCGCTAATACCACCAGCAGCTGTTCCGTAATTCTTTAGTTTTCGATATCAAAGGCTGGCTGTGCATATTCCGGAAAAAAAACATGGCCGCCTTTATACACGTCGAATTGAATATTTGGAGCGTTCTGATTGGTTAACTATCCTATTGGTGAACATGAAAATGAGTCAGCTCATTTTGGTTGACTCACTAGTAAACCAGGGTACCCAAAAACTCTAACAATAATTATCAAATATATTATTAAAACCTTGTACAATATGCGTAACATTATTAACGAAAACATATATATAGCATTATAGAAACAGATATCATTTTTCCTAATGATAAAATAATCGGCTACATATAGTTAATGTTATCAGTTTAGTGATAAGAAATTATCATTATCATATGCGGTTTCCTTCAAGTCAGCGTTTTCATCTTGTTTGTTATAATCACATGTTGCATGAATTGTGACCTCAGGCCTTCTTCAGTTTCTTTCGTGCAGGTAACTACAGTAACTTGAACTGAAAACGTTATGCAATGTACAGTTTGTTTTGATACCGCTTAAGATATATTTCGTATCATTTAATTATTACAAATATACACGCTTCTGTTTCACATGAACGTCTTAATACTGAAATCATTTATGTGCTTTCCAAGGCGAAATCTTTTCGCAGGAAAAAGATTAGGAAGGAAAATATTAGAACTAATTATACTGAAATATGTAATTGAAGGAGTCAATCACTTCATGAGAAAAAGAACACAAATTCCTATGCTAAAGGACAAACTTATATATACGATTAAACAAAACAAAAGTTAATAATACTTGAATTTTGAAAACTATATACTGAGTTCAGTTAATCGTTGCAAACATAGCTTGAATATATACATATGTTAATTCGGAATGTAAAAAATACACAAACACAAACACGGTAAGAGCAGGGAATAGTGTGTGTTGGGGGGGAGAGCCTGTGCATTTATTGTCTAATTACTAAATTTCGATTAAATCTTCTGCATATTTTTCAAATATCTACAACGATAACTAAAATGCAATGCGATATATATATATATATATATATATATATATATATATATATATATATATATATATATATATATATATATATATATATATATATATGAATGATCTATGACCCTTTTCAGAAAATGATTTCGTTTCAAAGATATGCTCATGAAATTTTAAATTAAAACTTTTTGAGAATAATTTCTCATAATTTCTTTGCTGGATCGTGCACCTTTCACTTCATTCGTTTTTTTATTGTTTATTTGTTAAATTTCTTTCCAAATATTCATGTATTGGTTATATCTCCTTTCTTTTACATTACAGATTCTGCCCCTCTCTCATTATTCACTCAATTTTCCCTCTTTTCTTTATTCATTTATTTCAATTTCATCACATCTCATTAAAAGTGAAAGGAATTATTGGCAATACATTAACAACACCTTACATTAGCCAAAGAACAGACTTAATAAATCATTAAATGTATAATCGAATTTTGATCAATGACCTCCTTTTTGTGCCGCAGCGACTAAGTTCATTTCGTCTTCGAGGTGTTTCATTACCTTCGCAATCTTCGACCTTCACAACCAGCCGACCAGCATCAGTCTTCCGCCAGCTCCCTCCTTAACCTAATCCATCCACCAGAGTCTTGTTAATTGACATTTCCGCAGCCGGGACTTAGATTAACCCTAACAAACCGAAAGCACAGTTATTTGTTCTGAGAACTCGATTCCAATTTATTACAAGTCCGTTCACTTTGTGCATTAATCACTTTCTTTTATCTCATTGACACGTTTGTTACGTTAACAGGTAATTATGATTTTTTTATGGAAACAACCAGTCTACGATTATCTCTCTTGATATCTCCAAGGTACTCCGACTTCGAATTTTCCTATTTTGTTTACGTGCGAGTAGACAAATATTTTTTGTCTAGGTATAATTAACAAATTTTTTCAACATATAGTATTGTATAGTAATATTATTTATTTTTGGGCAATTGACTTCATATTTTTTTCACTAAAATAACATTCAACTTGGACCTGCAGAAGGCATTTGCGTACAACGGTCGGAATGTGGTAATAATGACAAAAAAGATCAGGGAAATATTCCGAATGTAAATGAAGTAAATATTTATATATTCATCCCGGAAATTCAGGCAGAAGTTATAATATTTTATATTATGATAAAATGTATTATAACATTTTCCGAGGGATAGTTCCAAACATTTCTCAATCTTGGGCACAATAATGAGAACTTAATCCCATGAATTTTCTGAAATATCATGTTTTTCCCAGTGTAGGAGAACATGGATCTCTACAGAGAACTTTGCTACTTGGGAAGGTCAATGTATATTTTAGAAGATATAGTGGCTTTCTATTTGGTATTTAGCTTTTTGACACGAAAGTGTTGGAAGTCAAGTATACGTTTCTATTTAACACAAAGAGAAAGGATTATTACAAGTTCGAAAGTGAATGCAAATTATTTGTCAGAAATCTGAACATGGCTCTCAGATGCCATTTTACACGATGAAAACCACTACACGACACGCATATATCGCATCACGACAATAAAAGTGCGTAAATATCTGTAGCTCCGTTTCATAGATTAAACAAACACTTTTGCTAAATTATGACAGGAAAAACATCATGGAATATTAAGAAAGGCGAAATTTAAAAGAAAATCAAATAATAAATAACATTTATATTGTAAACATAACCTTGAATGCGGTCAACGGACGATTTTAGTGAATGTAAGAAAACAGACAAGGATAATCACGATTTTCAGGAATGCAAGAAAATAAACAAGGTTACATTACACAAGAATTTATTTAGCCATGCAGGGAAACGATTTTAACAGGACTGGAAGGAAGTATTATCGGCAGGAGTGACCATAGTAAACATTTTGCTAATTCATATTATATGTTGAAAGCAGATTTATAAATAAAACTGAAAGAATTATGAGAAAATATCCTAAAAGGTGAAGAAGCTTGGGTTATCTATCTATCTAGCTAACTATATATATATATATATATATATATATATATATATATATATATATATATATATATATATATATATATATATATATATATATATATATATATGACAGATATTGCATGTTCCATTCCTGTGAAATGGACTATGTTTCTTTCGTAATTCTTCTTATGTTAGGCCGATTGTTATTAAAATAAATCATGGTTAACAAGTCATGCACAGGAACGCACTAAAAATATCGTTCATAAGAAATAATATTGAATAAAAGATCCTTTCAAAAAATTGCTGTTGTTTACGTCTTGGTTACGAAACTGACGCTAATCAAATATAAATTCAACGATAAGATCATACGTTTTTAAAAATTATTTATGACTTTGTCCTGTCAGTCAGGCTCAGTGGCTAAAGTGGTGGAGGATGCTTCGGATTAACATGCGATTTCCCGGAGGAAAAGAAAATGCAAGGGTAGCGGCTAAAAATAACAGTTTTATTAATTATATTAATAAGAAATACATTCTAGTATTAAAAATATGACTGTGTGTTTAAATAATTTGTACTAATTAGGTGAAGAATCCAACTGAAATTCTGACTACCTAAACATAAAATGCTTTACAATTATTTCTTCACAGAGAAGAGACCTGGAAGACGAAGATGAAGGAGAAAAAAAGATAATGATTAGACAATGTTAAATCTAAAACCTCTAAAGAAATTAGACGAGAAGATGGAGAAAAATAAAGAGGAAATTTATCAGAGGTTTACAAAGTGAAATCAAAACGAGGAAAATCATCCTGCAATATATAATGCGTAGTTTGCATTATGAGATCTATTCATTCAAGCAGAACACCTGAGGCACAAGTACGCCGAGATTAATTCTCCTCAAGTTCTTTTGTCTGTCATTCCCGTGTAGCAGACGAACTGATTTAGAATGGAAATGAAATTCAGGTCTACCGCCGCAAATTCTATATGTGGAACAGTCAAGTAATTTTGGAATTTGCATTTTATATTCTAACTAAATTCATTAATTCACATCTTTCATAAGTGTACCAAGATGTCTTCTTTTTTATAAAAAAAATGGCACTTTCTAGTATCCTGGCTTGTATATACATTTTTCTATTGACAACGGGAAGAATGAAACCACTACTAAAGCTTGACTCTTATCAGAAGAGGAAAGCAAATTTGAATGTATGGATGTTTGACGAACAGAAGTACGTTAAGAAACCAAAGGTTGTTCTCCTTTAAACTCCATCTCCATTTCTTTCCCATTCACGTCAATTTTAATGTCTATCCCGTTGGGTTTAAGACAGATAATATACAAGACTATGCAATAGTTATTCTATATCTATCTATCTATCTATCTATCTATCTATCTATCTATCTATCTATCTATCTATCTATGTAGGTATGTATCAATTCCTAAGTGAAATTAACACAGTATTTTATAATTCTATCCTTGTCACCTATCTCTGATGGATGTTAGTTTTTTGTATCCAACTAAAGTATATTGGTCAGAACTATTGGAAATATAGGGGCTGATAAGGTACGTAGAACAGAAAGTGCATATTGGCATATGCAGCTGTACATATAGAAGAGCAAATAAGGGGTGATGTGGTAGTAGAAATTGTCTGACAGCCATGAGTGGGTTCTACTGCATGTTTGGCATAGTGAAGATGTCTGTTGCCAGATATAGGTTCTTCTAACATCTGCACTTGTAATATGTCGCAGCACTACCTCCTCAAGGCACGTGATTTTGGTCGAAATGTTGAGTTTGAGGCCTTGTGGGAAGATGAATGGAGGCATAAAATCGTCTTCACTAGTGATCCCTTTAAACACATTCGTAATCACCATTGGACTCATCTAACTCTTTCCGAACCCTCTGCACTGTCCATAGTTTAACACCCAAACACTCTATGATGTTCGTATTGGAGATACCGGCGAGAAAATGCCAAGCAGTAATGCATGTCGTTTCCAAAATTCTGGCGGGGTGAATTGCGTCATAGTACTGTCAGTCGAGTTTCGATCCTAGCTAGAGGCAACCAGACGTCAAGCCACACTGAAGAGCTGTGATACAGCGAAACAGTCTGTCTGTGGATGACAATCACATATATATATATATGGGAGAGGGAGACAGACAGACAGTCAGTCAGATGGTTTAAGAAATAGTTATATGCATGTAAGTAAGTATGTAGATTTACTTATCTCTGTGCAGGAAAAATGTGCTTGATCTGTCGGAAAATGTATCCCGGTAAGGTAAAGGTTTTAGGAAATATATTTGTGTGTGAGAGAGATAGAAAAAGAGAGAGAGAGAGAGATAACACATGTGTCAGCGTGTATGAATTAGGCCCCGTTTTGAAAGACCACGTTAATTCATCAGTGAATGTAGATCTATTAATAATTATGTCGATGTGTTTCAAATAATACATATGATTGACTGACTGTAAATCATCAAAATCACAACAAAGAACATGTAATGTTTTCTTTGTACAAATGAGGACTCTGCTTCTGATTATAATTCCATCCCTCTTTTTCATCAAACCTTCTTGTCAACGTGAGCAAATTCTCATAATGAACTCAACAGATATGATATTTAACAAAAAACTCTATGGCTCATAAATACAGAGAAACAGCAACAAAAATGTCTTACTACTAATGGTGCAGTGTGAAGATAACGAGATAACAGGTAGTCTATGCAAAACAAAACAACAAAAAACAAATGACAATAAAGATTATACAAAAAGTGCATTCGCGAAGTGAATACGCTAACAAGATTAGGATGACTAGTTGATACACTCGATTGACCAATATTTTATGAGTATAAAAAATGCACAAATAACAGCGACAGAAATACACATCATGTATAGATATATCATTTCGATGTATGGAAATAATGCGTTTATATATGCACAGGAATGAATGCACGCTCACAAATACGTTTATGCATGTATATACACATATATTTCTATCTATACGTAGATATATGTATATATAGACATATATATATATGTATATATATATGCACGTATATATATATATACACACGTATATATATATATATATATATATATATATATATATATATATATATATTTATATATATATATATGCACGTATATATACACGCACACACACATACACACACACATATATATTATATATGGGTGGGCAGCAGATCATTATTCAGACATATATTGTTAAATATAACACACAACGAACGTTTATTTTGTTTTATCAAGAACCTTTCCAGGCGTCGTACTGGGTCTTTAGCTTCAAGGGAAAATAAAAACAAAAACAGTCCAATATTTGGATATTTCTTGTCGATCTAAAGTTTCGAATCACATAAGCCATCATCAGATTGGTTATATGGGCATTGCAACAGAGATGTTCACTGACAAAGATGACATTCTGTTTTGCTTACATAGAAGTTTTCTACGCGACAATAACTATCGCGGGTTAGCAGACGCAGGTCATAAATGCGTAATGCGGATCAATGACGTCAGGAAGAAATTATTAACATATTGGTTGCCATCTATATTAAAACAAGCCGACCCACACCCAACAAACTTACATTTCAAAACCATTCACAGCATCTTACAATGTAATTAAACATATAGTTCTGTTGATAACATTTCTTTCCCGTTCAATAGTGTGTTTAATGACATCAATGGGAAACCGTTATCAATGAAAACGGATTTCTCCAGTTCCTGATCAAGGGCACATGGGGAACAAATCATCAAAGCACGGCGGAATAAGGGAGAATTTAAGGTGATCGTACGGGACTTAGCAACAAAAGAATTCCAATTTGTATATAAACTAATGAACGTAGGTTTGCTGTAAATACTGATGATGTATAAAACATGCTTACGTTCAACTAAAACATCCAGGAACGGTACGGCACCATCACATAGTAAACCACAGTGAAGGTTGAAGGGAACTGAGAAGTGTGTGAAAAGCTTTGGCATCGTTGATAATTTTAAATATGGAGAATGTATCAGTATGACGCCAAAAGACGTAGGTTTTAGAGCTTTTTTTCAAAAAGAAAGCTCTCATAATAACCAACAGAAATGTTGGCTAGAACCAGATCCAGGGGAGTTCCCATCAAAAACCTAAGGATTTGCGCGTACATAATCTCATCAAGACTAAAATCGCCACACTCTGTAGCTAAGTTCCTAAATTCCAGAAACAGCTTCAGGATTTAATAGTGGAAAGAGTTGAACCCTATAAAGAGCATTGTTATGGATTTGCAGGATATCTTGAAGGGGCATGTTCGTGCACAAGCTTACAATGTCGAATGACACTAAAATCTTGTTATTTGAACACATTTCAAAGTTCCTAATTAGAAAACATGAAAGAGCCATAAAATCCAGTATTAGCTGAAGGACGAAAGCCATTGGAGTATTTCTGCCAATTATTTGGACATTTCATATTGTATTGATCCTATAATACATTGGATAGGTCGAATCGATACATTGTACTATGCTCGTTAGGCATCCCATACAATCTTAAACATTTTAACCCAACAGGTTTGATTCGGTTACGCACTAATTTGGAAATGAAGTTACTCATAAAAACAAAGATAGATTTTGTATCTTCGCTTCTACTTTGTTGGTTTTCTCTCAAGAACTTGCTAGACCTATCTTCTTAAATTTGTAGGAATCGTGTAACATGGTTTCCATTTTACCGACATAATCCTGGCAATCTAAAAACATGCCAGAACCTTTATCTGGCTTAGTGATATGTATATATATATATATATGTATATATATATATATATATATATATATATATATATATATATATATATATATATATATATATATAACTCCTAAACTCTGTCGTTCAAGGAACATGCCATAACTTTTATCTGGCTTATATATATATATATATATATATATATATATATATATATATAACTCCTAAACTCTGTCGTGCAAGGAAGTCACGATTGACAGTAAGAGAGATACTGGAGAATATAAATAAATGCTTATTTAAATTTCCGTTCTCAAAACCATATCGCCTAGTAACAAGAGAATTAAGATAATTTTCAAATTGAGGCTGAATTGTTACTAAATAGCGAGATAAACGAAAATATCAAAGAAAGATATCTTGTTCCTAATATCGGAAAGGTAAGAACGAAAGAAACGTAAACATGAGAAGGAAAGCTCAGACAAATTTATTCAACCGTTTTTTTCCAAAGGCCCGTTCAGCAAGCAGACATCAGGTAATCTTAATTTTAAGTAACCTACGTTTTATACATGTTGAGACGACACCGTATGTTAAACAGGACTGCAAGAAAGATCGCTTGCCATTAAGGGAAATAACATTATGACAAAGCTGTGGCATGACAATTCTGTTGTGTCTATTACAGAAATATTTAAATAATGATCTGACACCACAGAATAAATATATTGAATTAAAATTAATTTAATTTACTTATTTTTATATTTTTTCGGTCATTATGTTTCACTAATATATTGTTTTAGTCGTGTTCCGTAATTAAGTTTCCCTCCATTTGCTACTCTTTGTTATTGTGAATATCTTCTTCTGTCTCTTCCGAAATCAAACCACGATTCCCCGTGAAGAAGTGTTGATAGTATCAATAATACTAATATATATATATATATGTATATCGTATCAATATATATATATATATATATATATATATATATATATATATATATATATATATATATATATATATATATATATGTATATATATATATGTCTATATATATGCAAATATATATATATATGTATATATATATATGTCTATATATATGCATATATATATATATATGCATATACATATACATATACACACACACACATATATATATATATATATATATATATATATGCAGAAATATAGTCTTAAAGTGTGCTATATTTATGGGGTAAAGTGCTCAATATCAGAGATAGAGCGTGTGTAAATATAAAAGTGGACATGGAAGTCAGCACTTAGAGGCGACAGTCTGTTTCATGCTAGTGCAGTCGTCACGCGACTGCACTAGCATGAAACAGACTGTCGCCTCTAAGTGCTGATTTCCATGTCCACTTTTATATTTTTATATATATATATATATATATATATATATAGTATCAATAATACTTTTTAAAATTTTGGGTGCGGGTTCCTCACAGCAAAAATAACAATGGCAGGATTTTCATATCGCGAATGATAATAGGGGTGAGGCTGCACGTCTGTATCAGATTGCGTTTAAGAACGCTAGAGCCACTTGACCTGTGCTGATACCTGGATCGTCTCCGAATGCCTACAAATTATATTATTCATGGTCAGGCGTACAAGCAGATCTCGTTCATAATCGAATCATAGTTTGTGCTTTCTCAGCAACGCCACGATAATCAACAGTAAAATGTCGATGATTCGGCTGCATACGTCCTGGAAAGTCAGTCTGATGCAATCTCACAGCCATCGCATTTATTAACATTGGCGCGGTTGTACGTAAAAAGCATACCCGGCTGATCACTACATGAATGTCATGTCATTGCTAAACGGAGCAGTTCTCAGTTAACTCACTACTACACACGTGAATGTAGCCACAAATTTACGCGAATGACACATTCAATGGAGTCTACTTGTCAAGCGCCACCCACCTTAATTTTTGTTTAAACCTATTAACTTTAAATCTAAGGATTTGCGGGCATATATTTATATTGTGTGGGACACGCCCCCAAATCTGTAAAAGTAATTTTGATACACCCTATATATATATATATATATATATATATATATATATATATATATATATATATATATATATATATATATAGAAACAGACACACACACACACCAGTGATGATGATCCCGGATGAGATTGAATGTACTTAGGAAAATGAAAAGAAAGTCAAATAAATTATTCTGGCGCCTTCCTTAATGAACTGAATAGCAGCATTACGAAGTCATTCAGAGAAATCGAGAGGATTATAATAAAATAAATAGACTTATGCTTGAAGATATGCTGCCTATATATATATATATATATATATATATATATATATATATATATATATATATATATATATATATATATATATATATATGAAGAAATATAGTCTTAAAGTGTGCTATATTTATGGGATAAAGTGCTCAATATCAGAGATAGAGCGTGTGTAAATATAAAAGTGAACATGGAAGTCAGCACTTAGAGGCGACAGTCTGTTTCATGCTAGTGCAATCGTCAGGCAACTAGTGCTGTTATTTTTTTCGGCTATTTATATATAAGGGTCCGTGGTGCATTATGGGTAGTCTATTTTGGCGGTTACTTTTACCGGAAGTCGCTTATATGTTTATATATTTATGTCAAATTAATTTGCTTGTTTTTTTTTGTTTGTTTGTTTTGTTTTTTTTTAATTTTATTTTTATTTTTATCTTATATATTTATTTATTTATTTTTTATTTTGATCGGTGTTTTTTATTAACGTAGTAAAAATTTGTTTATATAGCTTATTGTTGGTAGTCTATTATGGCGGTCATTTACCCGAAGTCGGTTGTTTGCTTATTTATTTGGGTCAAATTGTTTTGCTTGTTTTTATTTATTTTCATTTTTATTTTTATCTTATATATTTGTTTATTTGTCATTGATTAAACCTGTTTGTTGAATTTTGGGGTGGGATGTTGTGGTTTGTTCTTACTATTATTTTGGTCGGAACCGTTTTTAATTTATCTATTTGGGTTGATTAACTTTATTAGTTTTTTTCTAAACGGCTAGTTTATCGTTATCGGTTGTTAGTTTATTTATATATTTGGATGTATTTAGATCAATTTATTATACTTGTTGTTATTTATTTGTTACACTGTATATTTTCTCTTTTTGGCTTTCGATTTTTAAGTAACGTAGTATGTTATCTTTTATTATTTTTTTTATTTTTTATCGTTATATAACAGTTATAACTTTCGTCCGTTCTTTTGTTTTGATTTTTATAGTTTTGATTTTTATAGTTTAATTTTTTGTTCATAATAGTTTGATCATTTGTTCATTATTTACTTTATTGATTTTTCGCATATTCTAACAGGTGTGGTTTTGTAATTTATTTGGAGTAATTTATTTTGCTTATTTTATTGTTATTTTGTTTGTTTATATATTTATTTATTTTTCGATTTTAAGTTACGTAGTAAAAATTTGTTTTCATGTCTGCATTTTGAGATTAGCACGGATTAGCTTGGGACTTTTATTTTTTTCCTCAACTACTAATATTGTAGTTTTTTTAGTTTTAGTCGGACACACAAACACACACACACATATGCACACACAGACAACTGTACTTTGAATATGTGTAGATGATCTTGTGATTAATGTGCTATATAACTATATTGGATACACGTGGTAAAGTTGTTTGAAACTGTGCAGATATGAAAAATGTTCTATAGATTCTATGACAAGAGAATTTTACTGAGAGGAATAATGTTGGTTAAGCCCTACCGGAATTAACAGTAGCTCCGCATGTCCAACAGCACGCAGGTTCATATGCTGCGCGAAAGTGAAAATTTATCTTGAATTTAACTTAAAGATTTATCGAACAATCAGGCCGGTAGATGAAAATAAATAAATATACGGTTTAATACATAAATGGGTTGCATACTCATATATGAGAGACCAGTAGAATTAACGTTAAAATGATAAAAATATGTCGGATTTATAAAAAATCCATTCCAAGAATTCTCTTTTTTACATTCGGTCACGAATCTGTGCAGATATAAAAACCAAGAGATTCTATAACCAGAGAAATTTTGCTTGACGGCATTAAATTTGGCTCCTCTCGACTGACTGGCTGCTCTTCATGGACAAATTTTTTAAGGCGTGCCAGGCTTAACGGTAGCTCCCTCGGCCATAACTGAATATATATATCATGCTCCATGGCTCTAGATATCTCGAAGGCATTCGACAGAGTTTGGCATGCTGTTCTTCTGTGTAAGATTCAGGGCTACGTTATTACAGGACAACTGGTTAATTTAATCGAGTCATTCCTTTCAAATCATGAAATAAAGAACATTCTGAAAGTGCACGCTTCCAGACCCTTCCTTATGAATACTGGGGTCCAGCAAGGATCTATTCTGTGTCATATACTTTTTCTGATCTTCATCAATGATCTTCCTGGTGTCATCGACTGACGAGTAGTCAACTATGCAAACGACACTACCATTTACTTCTTCTGCAGTAGTAAACCCGGCAGCGCTGATAAAGTGAACCTGGCCGCTGCTCTAGAAAAGGACTTTCAATCAATTATTAACAGGGGTAGTAAATGGCTTGTAAATTTGAATGCCTCCAAAATTAAACTACTCTCATTTGGATACCAGTGAGATAAATCCCTTTACGCCATTAGCATTACTGATGCTAAACTCCAGGAGGGTGTTTCTCTGCACCTTCTTCGCCTTTCGCTTTGAAATGACTTGAAGAACAACAACTACATTGAATCAATAACTTCATCTGCTGCAAGGAAATTAGGGTCAGTGTCGACCGAGGAGGTTTTTCTCGTCGCAGTCCATCCTACATATCTACAAATCTATCCTTCTTCAGTGCATTGACTACCGTTGACATTGCTGGTCTGGTGCCCCAGCTGTTCGTATCAAGGCTCTCGATACAATTCAAAGAAGGATCTGCTATGTAATCCATCTTGACATGTCATCTCTATTCCAGGCACTTTCTCACAGATGTGATGTGGATTCTCTCTCTCTTTTCTACAAATATTTCCATGCCTACTGTTCTATCCAACGTCACCTCTGGTGCCCCGACTACATAAATTTAAACTTGCTACTAGACTGGCATCTAGGCCCCACACATTTACGGTTGAAAAAGTTAAATATAATCGCCTCTTTCACTCAAGCAGCTTGTTTTCTCGCACATCCCGCTCAATAATTACCTTCTGTTTAATTATTTAAACTGATAACTACAATCTTCAACAGTTTAAATGCAACGCCAATCGCCATCCTCTGATGTTTCGAACCCGTTCATCCTTTATCCTTTCCTCATTTCCCCCCACTTTACACATTACTTCTTTCAGCTTCACGCTATGTAAACCGTGCGGAGCAGTGGCACTACCGCCTTGCTTGGTGGGAAATGCTTTAAAAAGTCATTGATAAAACTACAATTGTTACTACCTATTAAGGCACGTACCTACCCCGTCGATGATCTTGTTACGCCATGCAGAACAAATGCCAAACTGATTGTTATAAACAGAAGTAAATTCAACCTGGTCAAAACATGAAGTTTTCAGTGAGTGTTCAATTCTCTGATCTATACTCTTTGTCTAACTGTAAAACCTTCGGTGAATACACCCTGAAGATTATCTCTCAGTGCAGTATTCTTTATAAATACAGCGTCCTGAAAGATCCTTCCCTATTGCTGAATGTGTTCTTTCAGAAATGATGTGTTTTATCTCCCACAAAAATTTTCAAGAAAGGTGAATAGCCTTAGTTAACGCCAATATATACTGCCACCACGATTCATCGTAAACACTACTACTTTCATTATCAGGCCGCTGTGCAGCAGGACTCTTATTACTTTCAAAACTGACTGAAATCATTGATAAATATTCCTGAAAAATGCTAAGAGAACCTATGCAGAAGTAGTCTAATCCGAATTTGAAAGCATATATCTTGGCTTCTCCTACAAAGTTATGATTCTCCAAAGAGGCAAACTGCCGGTTTCTTCCATAATAAATAACCTTGTAATTATCTTGTACACGTCAGTTAAGGCTAAGTTCTTTGCGAGGAACATTTTCTTTAACCCCATGCAAGCAGATATATGACATCAATCACCGGATTTTCACCCTCTCAAGGAACACATAATTATTTCTGTCTCGGCAAGGAAAGTCTCTAGACTGATAAAGAGCATTGTATCTACGATACTTCGGATAATATTTTCGTAGTGTAACCTTAGCCGAAAAGTTTCCATAACCTTGACAAACCTGTCTAACTGCTAGCTGATGGAGAAATATTTCCTATATCTATTGAAGATGTCAGCCCAATTTAGAAGAATGCTTGTGAGAGCTCATCCCCGTCGTAAGAGCACACTGTTAGCTTCCTTTGTATCAGTTTTTAGGTAATCCTTAACAAGAATTTCCTTTATCGTTTCAACAGAAACAACCAGCTAAGCGACAAACAGTATGGACTTCGCAAATGTAGGTCCATTGATGATGATTCATGCGTCATTTAGAGTAGAATAGGTTAAGCAATTGATAATGAAGCCTGCACGAAGCTGGTCGCCTATCTTGAATGCCTTTGACAAGAGGTGGCATAAAAGTCTCTGCTATAGCATTTCTAAACACACCTAATCTATTAACAATTCCTTCCGATCGGGGAAAGGAATTTCCTTAATATTCCCCAGAACAGTTTCATTGTGGTTCGGCCTCTTCATGTGGAGGCTCATATCTCAGTTATCTATCCAACATATCCTCATAATATACACTACTTTCTCCCTCCGTGTACGCCTACACAATAACCTCATTTAGTAAGCCTCGAACTTAAGTAGATATTGGGACTTGTATAATTTGAATAATTGTAAAAGAAAGTAGTAAACAGATTGCATCGCTGTTATATATGTGTCTCCCAACGCTGATGACATTGAGATCGAAAAGAAAGAATAATACATAACTTTCTATGTTAATAATAAAGAAAAGTACAGCATATTAAGTTGAATAATTGTTACAATATCAATCTCGATGTTTACTAAATGTAGTTCGCACTTCGTCGACCACATTAATTACCTCATGCTAAACAACAAAGAAATATTTGGTAATTTACTCTGGTTATAATGACAATACCCCAGCTCCTGTGTAATTAAGTCATTCCTCAATCGGGACGGATTTAATTAACTCGTTATAGAACAAAAATACATATATAGAAAATAAATGCTGGAACTTGATCTCAGAGAATGCTTTATAAGGAATCAAAGAATATAATAGTAGAAACAATATATTTTACCACTATAAACTATATATATATATATATATATATATATATATATATATATATATATATATATATATATATATATATATATATTGCACTGACGATTGCACTAGCATGAAACAGACTGTCGCCTCTAAGTGCTGACTTCCATGTCCACTTTTATATTTACACACGCTCTATCTCTTATATTGAGCACTTTACCCCATAAATATAGCACACTTTAAGACTATATTTCTGCATATATATACACACACATATATATATATATATATATATATATATATATATATATATATATATATATATAATTGTCATCCACAGGCAGACTGTTTCGCTGTTTGACAGCTCTTCAGTGTGGCTAGATGTCCGGTTGCCTTTAGCTAGGATCGAATCCCGACTGAATTGGCGTCAGTCAGAAATTCTACCACTAAGCCCTCGGCGCACGGCAGGGATGAAGGTGAATTATAGCGTATTCATTTTTATATAAACAGACAGTGACCGACAGGACTCAATTCGCTTTTATATATATCGTTTGTTCGTATTGCTATTAGGATTACTATTGCAAAGGAGAAGACTCCAATTCGTTCTACTTTTCGAGCAAGGCGGATAAGTAGAAAACGGAGAAAATGAAATGATATTCTTGAATCTATATTCGTGGACAATGGTAATAGGAAGAAATTCCAGCTGCAATTGATTTCCAGTGAATCTTCAAACGGAATATATCTTTGAAATCGTAATGCAAATGTTTGATCAATTCTAACGTGTTTGACACGCTTCCTGATTCCTATTTCAAATTACCAAGTCCATTCGTTTTGTTTATTATATATTTATTGATATTGTTCTTCTGATTGTCTCTTTACATATCTTCCAGTCTCTCTATTCTCGCTTGTTCGCTTTTTCGTCAACAGATTCTTCGCCTGTATTCATCCTTCATTCATAATCGAATAAATATTAGTTTTTATTCATACAATATTCTGAGCTTACCGAAGACAGTTTGACTTTCTTTGTATAGACATTTTTGTACACGTTTTTTTTTTCGAATCATTTAAAATGTATCGTAGATTATTCAAAAATTATTCTCAGTTTCCTTTTGAAATAGTCATCATTCAGTTGTACTATTCGGCAGTTGGTTGATTTAATGTGAACATAAAAATAATATATATTCTTCCCCTTGATCATATTTCCGAAACATACTACGGCTGTAATATAGTATAGAATTGCCCCAGACAAATATAACTTATTCATATACACTTCCATCATTTTACTAATTATTTGTCACGTTGATTTCTTTAAATTTCTCTTCGGAACTTTAACATTTTACAAATCCGAATTATTAATTATTTGTTATGTAATTAATAGTTGTCAGTGTGCAAACTGAAATATGTACGAGGCTTTGGATCATTGAAAACCCATAAAAAAACTCATTGAAAAATCCACTGAATGTAAATTAAAAGCAAGCCCCTAATTAGAAAGTATTTCCGGAAACTGAGATATAGTGTAACAAAAACCGTCCCATTTGTCCCCACCAGTTGGGAAATGGTGAGTAATATTTTCCCGTTGTTCCCTCTTGCTCGCTGCCTCATCATTTCAACCATGTTACACATTTTTAACTTATTTAATTCACTTAAATTAATGTGTTGTACGATTGTATTTATTCTGTTGAAAATCCATCTGTTCTTACAGATCGTGTAATAATTTCCCATATTACATACGTACTCTGCTTCAATTTCTCATTGAGCTCTTGATTGTTTTAATCGTAAGTTCTCTGATTCCCTTCCGCTGATTTGAGTTTAGTTTATAAGAAAAATATAGAGAGGAAATACTATCAGTTTTATTCTTTAGTGGCATATGGTAATAGTTCTCCTCTTTACAATCATTTATGGATTACATTTGAATAGTGGGAATTACACAGACATGATAATTTAATATGTATTAAAACACACTATTCAAATATCTCAGAATGCGACAAGCATGTGCACATCAAATAGACTTTGAAATTAGTCAGCAACGTTATGAGATTAGTATTGCTTTTACCATTTGTTTATGTGAAATAATTCGAAGGAAAATGTAAA
Organism: Acanthosepion esculentum; assembly: GCA_964036315.1. Lineage (NCBI taxonomy): Eukaryota > Metazoa > Mollusca > Cephalopoda > Sepiida > Sepiidae > Acanthosepion > Acanthosepion esculentum. Next base: position 108,130,492 of record OZ038478.1, read on the forward strand.
TAATTTGTACATTCTAATGATTACGTTCAACCAGTTGTTTACGTTCAACCAGTTGTTGGGTGTTAAATCTGATGTTACCCATCAGCTTATCCGAACATTAATAGGAAAACGTTATATATTTCAGATTAAAAATATTGACCGAAAATAAAATACGATATGGATGCTGAAACTGCTACTAAATAAATGCCATGCCTGTAAAAATATTTCAAATGGTATATTTGTCAACTCGACTACGAAAACAAGAAAATGGCCATGCATAATGTTAACTTATTATCATAGAATGTTTCCCATATATGATTGACGTTAATAGGATTTTAAGGTAAATATGAATGTTTTTGAGCGTATATACTACGTATCTACCTATCTAATGATGTCTTCTCATATCAATAATATTTTTCTAACCAATCAAATAAAGGGCGTCTTAGCAATAATCCAGAAAATCCATGACAAATACATTCCATATAGACTGAATGTGAAATCTGACATATTTTTAGGTAATTTGTCTTCTTGCTCGGTAGATAAGTGCCATTCTAGGAGCTACTAACTTCTGCCAATAGAAAATTAATTCTTTCCAAAAGTTCTGCAAATATTGAATTATAGAATAATCTTTCAGCGTCGCAACATAAGTTAAAATAACGTTGAATAAACAAGTGCTATTTAAAAATGAATATTCTAGTAAAATGTAGTGGTCTCTGAAGAATCACTTAAAGGGCAAATATACAGTGAAATGTTCGCAAGTACCAATCAGGTTGATGCATGAACAAACACGGTTAAGAGACTAAATGCCAACACATATCAGAATTAAATGCAATTGCATTTCTGAAACCAGCCATCTTCTGATTATCACTCGTTTATTCGCGGAAAACCCTTTATCTATAATAATAGACGGGGTTATATATATATATATATATATATATATATATATATATATATATATATATATATATATATATATATATATATATATATATATATATGAAGAAATATAGTCTGAAGATGTACTATATTTATTGGATAAAGTGCTCAATATCACAGATACAGCGTGTATAAATATAAAAGTGAACATAGAAGTCAAAACTTAGAGGCGACAGTCTGACGATTGCATCTAGCATGAAACAGAGTGTCGCTTCTAAGTGTTGACTTCTATGTTCACTTATATATATATATATATATATATATATATATATAT
>OZ038478.1:108134180-108226680 GCA_964036315.1 Acanthosepion esculentum
ATTGAAAATACCATCAGGAGCGAGCAGTACAAGAAAATTTTAGAGTCTTGTCTGTTCCCTTCTACTGAAAGGGTGCAAATCGACCCCACCAAGCTCATTTTTATGCAGGATAATGCTCCCTGTCACAAATCAAAATTGATGAAGGAATACTTTGATGAGAAGCAGATAAGTGTTATGACATGGCCGCCTCAATCTCTTGACCTCAAACCCATAGAAGACTTATGGTGCATTATAATGTACAGGCTCTCGAGAAAGCAGTTGAGCAACAAAGAGGATTTGATTGTGAATTTCATATCCGAATGGAATTCAATGCTTGGAGATGAGATTTGCCAGAACCTAACCAAATCAATTCAAAATAAAGGAGGACCCATAGATTATTAAATATTTCGAACTATATTACATATTATAAATACATTATAACTCTATTATTCTTTATTTAATGCTGTTCGATTATGTTTCTATTGATTACTAGTTGCAGGAAATAAATGAGTCACTTTTTTTTCACAGATTTTTTCCTAAATCTCTTTTATATCCAAAATTATAATTATTAATAGAATACCTTAGGGTGAGTAAACTTTTTTACTAGGTGGTCGGGAAGGGGTCTTTATATTAGTAAGATTAGAAATTAGTTTGACCCCAAAAACAATACTTATATGTGTGTGTGACTACATGCAAATTATTGTTAATTTAAATATATTTTCAGTATATTTCAAAATGTTTGTAACTTGCTTTAACCTGTGTGTGATAAAGAACGCTTTATGGTGGAACGTTATCTATTCTGAATATAAATGATAATTTATTCACAACTACAGTCAATCACACTCTGCAATGAAAAATTGAAGCAAGAATATACCAATAGAATTAAACCAATTTTATCTCAACTATGTGTTGACGAGTTTCTCCGTGCGGATCAGTTATGCAGAAGTAAACGACTTACTGACACCAGAATAATCATATAGTCTGAATCTGCAAAGAATCTATCGGTGCCGCTACATCAATCCCCGATATGCTGGCGTGTTGTAACTAACACAATACGCGCGTGTCTAAAAGTTGCTGACGTCGATAAGCCCATCTTTGTCTTTCCCATCCGATTCTGTTCAAACTGCATTTCTCGACATCCGTTGCATTGTTCTGTTGTGTAAACTGGTATGCAGGTACGTATCTATAGGTATGTATGCATGGAACATTTCAATACCTACTCTAAATAAGTAATTCTGTAGCCCAAGGAAGTGTCACATTTGCTATCAACTTAGCTACAATTCTTTTGGTTTGTTCCATGAATTGTTGATTTCTCTGGTCAGTCACGGAAGAGAATACTATCTAAAGAATCAATTTTGGATAGCGTCAATATTAACTGGAATATTTAATTTGAGAAAAATCTTCTTCAGATGGATGGAAAATTAACTGAGCAAGTAACCTAAAGTAGAAAGGCACGCAACATAATAATTCATCTTCTGGGCAGATTTATTTTAACCCTACAAAAAAGCGATGAAGTAAATGCTCTATAAGGATTTATGATTGGTGCGCACAACACAAGATATGCAAATGGCACTCTTTAGATATCATGCACACACACACACACACACACACACACACACACACACACACACACACACACACACACAAACACAAAAAATGTTTAGAACAGGACGTAAAGGAAAACTGGTAAACAAAGAGAGACTATTAATTAGAATGCATAATATATGGTTGCGAGCAACAGCCTAAGATACGAGCTACGAATTAGGGGGTTTGAAATGATGGATGGAAATAAATTTACTGGGAAATGTTTTACCATACTGCGGGAAATGCGAAACAGAAACCTGAAGGATAATTGGAATAGCGAAAAATGCTTTCCCGAAATTAAACAAAGTATTAAGAAACAGGCAATTTTCATTAGAAACAAAAATAATGAAATTCTATTTAATATGAATCGTTTCACTGATCATTCTGAATCTTGATGACTGCTTTTTCTGCTCTCATAGAAACATTTTATGAATTTGAATTTGAATTGCTCTGTTTACTTTAGTAAATTAGAATAATTATAGAAAAAGAATTAAAAAATTGTATTTCAATTGGTATAATTTCATGTTTTGATGTTTTTCTTCTGTTTGATTTTTCTTCTGATTTCTGAAAATTAAATTTGAATATTTTGTCTACATATTGGGATTTGAAAATAAAAATGAAGTTAATTAGAAAATGTTATTTGAACTTTCGCGCAGTGAATACGGCCGATTACCCTAGGATGAAGAAAAGACAAAATAGTGTTCTACAGAAAGCTCCGGAGCATAACATGGTTGGAGCATATGAACCATTAAGAACTTTTAAAGAATATGTGAGGAAAAGGACGCATATTAGTATAGAAATGTGACTGAGGAAAATTTTGGGGAAGATAATGAAGAAAAAGTGTTCGGAGAATTTAACAAGACATATTGAAGTCAAGCAAAAGACCATGTATAAATAGATGGCAGAAAAAACACGGGAAGTGATAACAAGGAGTCAAACATTATTTAGAGTAATGAAGATTAAGTTGTTGATAGTTATATTTATTCATATCACTTAACTTATACAAGTAGGCTGTTGCCGAAATTAAATAATTCATAAAATTATTAAGGAAATCAATAAATAATGGTTAATATCGCCTTCTCTGTTAAGGAGTTCGGAGGTACAACTTATCCATATATGAAACATGATAACATAAGCACACGATTTAAGATATATAAAGTTGATTGATATCATTAAACTAATGATTAGTGAAATTAGTTCTACGAGAATAATTTATACTGCAAAACAATTTTACTATGCGTTTTCTTCAATATTTGAGAAATATTCTCATATTTTTTATATTACAAATTAATCAGTTTCACTGATTTACTTTATAGCTTGAAATTATGAAGTGAAATCACCTTCCATTAAATTGTCGAGATATTGGATGCAAAAGTTTGCAACCGAAAATATATTAAACATACAGATGTGTTCTTATCTTTCGTGTAGGTGATGAAAGTAATAATTGCTGTTTACAGTTTTCTTTCTGCCTTTTTCTGTACTGTTCTAGGGTGATGCTTTGTTTCTTTATTTTCCATGATATTTTTAATGTGATTTGGTTTTAATTTCACATATATGTTTAAAAAACATTGTATTCTTCGCGTATTTACTTTTTTAAAGCATGTTTTGTGTGACTAGTTTCTTTGTTTCCTATATGACGTGTTTCTTTCTTAATCCTATTTATATTTTCGTCACGTAATCCTATTTATCTTCGTTGTCGGCTAATTTTAAAGTGGACTTTTATATTTACTTCTGCAATTAACTGCCTTTTAAGAGACATTCGATCTTTGATCTGCAGTTACCCATCGGTTTGATTGTGATGGTGGTTTGTTGGTAGCTTTCTGTTGTGTTTGATTATTATTATTATTATTTTTATTTCCTTTGATATCTGGCGTTTACACATTTCTTTCCGGGTCCCGCCCAGGGACCTAAGGTTAGAAATGGCATCATGACACTTTCCACTGCAAAAAAAAAAAATAATAATTACATAGATAAAGCCCTTCGTAAAGTGTGGGCTGTACTTGTCAGAACAATTTTTTGTATCTCTTTGAGGCATGGACTTCCAGGGATCCCTTCAATCAGCCTACTGGAATCTTTTCCAACCAGTCCAATGGCTCCAACTACAACAGGAATTGTTGATGTTCCCATGTGCCACATTTTTGAGATTTCTATTTCAAGGTCCTTGTATTTTGACAGTTTTTCGAATATCTTCAAAGACACATTGCAGTCTGCAGGGACTGCTATATCAATAAGGAGGCACTTATTTTGTTTGTGGTCTTTAATAACAATGTCTGGGCGATTGGCTTTGATTGTTCTGTCAGTGTGTATTGTGTAGTCCCATAGAATTGTAACAGGTCGTATCTCCGTAACCGGGTCAGGGTGGTGTTCGTACCAATTTCTTCCAGTTTCCTTCCCATAGGAGTTGCAAATTTTCCAGTGCAGATATTGGCCCACTCTGTCATGCCGGGTTTTATATTCAGTGGGTGCCAGTATCGTGCAACCTGATATAAGATGATCAATGGTTTCTGGATATTTGTCACAGAATCTGCATTTTGGGCTAACACAGTATTTTAGTATATGTGCTTGATAATTCCTAGTTAACAAGCATTGGTCTTGTGCAGCAATGATAAAACCCTCAGTTTCACCTTTCAACCCTGCACTACGTAGCCACTGATGGGTGCGGTTTATGTCTAAGTCTGCTTGTTTGGTACAGGCAGAGTATTGGCCATGGAGCGGTTTATTTTGTCATTGTTTCTTTATCTGGTCTTTATTATTATTATTATTATTATTATTATTATTATTATTATTATTAGTATTATTATTATTATTATTATTATCATAATCATTAAAGTGCGGGAAAGTGTAAGTGATTCTGTAAGAGATAAATGAATATTTTTCCTACGTTTTTTTTTTTTTTACATATTTTTGTTGTAGGATGGGTTGAACCATATGATATTCCTTTTCCTGTTGGTCAATACTTTGTGGGAACTGATTGATTATTGATGCCGGGTGGTTGGAAGATGTGTATATTTAAAGTGGTTTGTCCTCAGGGTTAATGTACTCTTGATATATAATTTTACTTAGATTGAATGTGACATCACTGAAATCTACTTCTTTTAGTTTAGATTTCTATCTCTGTCAAATACCATAATTTTGAAAAAGTGTATAATTAATTTTCTGGTTTTGTCTGTCACTGTTTCTTAATATTATAGACCGTCGTCCCTGTTTAGACCTATATCATTTTTATCGATAGTTTTACATAGTTCATGTAGTAAATATAATAATCTGACCATCAAAGCTTTCCAGTTTAATGTAAAATGTTCATTCTTTCGTTATTTACGCATATGTTTTCGTCAGTTAATAGCGATTTTTGTAAGTGTTTAATGAACTTTACTTCGTTTGTTTTGCTATTGAGCTAACAAACATAATAGCGAATTTATGAAATTAGATGTGAAAAGTATAACAAAACTCGTACTAGATAATACCATGCGTTCTGTTATATATTTTATATCTAATTATATCAATTGGCCATTATGATTTAAGTTTGCGGAATGAATCTGTAATTGCCTTTTTATTTTTTTCCATTCGGTTTCGTCTTTTTGTGAGTCTGCGTGTTGGGTTTGTTCTGAATTTCTCTTCGTGTCCTTTTTGCAGTATAAGTGCATGTGATATATCGTTGCTCTTGATTCGGTCGTCTATGTCTAATGTCTGGGCGATTTACACACAAACACACGTAAACACACAAAAACACACGCGCACACATACATATATATATATATATAAACATATGGAGTTCTTTTAAAACAAATTGTAATTAAGGGACTTTTACGTTTCCCTCTCTTTATAGGCGGTGACATTTTCATAAAAGCCAAAACAGCTTCCAAAAATTTCGCTGATTAATTTCATGTTTTCATTAATCTCTCCGCATCGAATATAATATTATCGATCGATTATTCTTCAGGTGATATACAACAAAGTGTTTGTGTGTCTTAAGTTATTAGGAATGTTACACTAAATTGATTTTTCTAACGGATTTTCACATTAAAGCCGTTGAAGAATACCGGATACAACAATTATACAATAAGTAATATTCAAATTTTAATGTGAAACAATTGTGTATATTTTTATCGTTTTACCTTTGTTATACGTTTCCGTATTTTTTTACGATGCAGTCAACCACCTATCGTGGTTAATATATACATTTCTAATATTGAAGTTATTTTGATTTATAATATACGGATTGTATGAGAAATAAAGGAATATAGCGTGTAATATAACATGTTTATATTTATTAATGAGTTGCTTCCAATCTCATACGGAAATGATTATTTATTACAGTGTAATTACAAGAATTGCGGCACAGGGTCAAAGGGGAAGTTGGGTAAGTCTGGTTAAATATATTAGACCTAGCTAATTAGATTCACGACCCATTGATCTATTACAATGTGCCCATTCACCACAAGAACTCATCCACCACCATTCCATCTTACATATGACACAATACTACATATTCACAGGGAACCTATAAAAATCCCAGTGACATAATAATGTAATTCCGTTAAAATGTATCATTATTTCATTTTACTTTTTTGTTATAAAAATATATAAAAAAGGTATGATCATGAAATGAGTAGGCAGTGGATGAACCCGGAAAATGAAATTAAAATATAACAAAAAATCAAAACTAGAAATACCATATGATAACCCGCAAAAATAAGAGCGGTCTCTGTAATCTGCCTTTAGACAGACTCAAGAAGCACACTTAATAACGGAGGGTGAAGGATAAAAATAAACGACTGAGGGGAAAAGAAGACTAACCCAGATCTGATAGAAAAAACAACGGTGACATTAACAAACGAGGGTGACTGAAAATAACATGGATCGTAGCAAATGAGAATGCCAGAATGTCGCTTATATTAACTAGTTTAGCAAAGAGAGTATATCTTAACCAGGGGAGGGTTCGACAAGTAACCACCACTTTGCGTCAAAGGGGACTCAAATTTCATATTTGGAATGATTGCAAGAACAAAATTTCCACAGATTTATAGGCAACACATACAGATGCATGCTGGATTTAATTTCTATCTAATAAGTTAGGGCACTTCCGGGTTTCATTCAATATAATTTTGCTGTTATTTGTATTGAATTCATAACACTGTGATCATTTGTTTTGTTTCCCATTTGTGTGTCATATTTATTTTGTGAAATGTTGTTTACTTCTGCTTTGATTTACATCTACTTTAATGTATTTTTTTAGTTTCGAAAGATTATTTTCATGCCTAAACTGGTACGTTACATAATTTACGCTGAAAAAATATATATATCATAACAATAACAAAAATACCTAAATCTGACGCTAATCTTAATACACGACATAAATTATAATCGGCAAAATTCCTAGGAAAATATACCATATCGTATTTGAACGTTGAAATTAACCCTTGCTTTTCATTCGGGATAATGTATAAAACCGATATATATTATTTTTTAAAATTTTGAATCTAATCCTTACTGTGTATCAGGTGTCTTTGTGCTTGTAAATTTAACCTGACATTTAACAGTACGTTTATAGAGAGTGTGTTATATTATCCAGCTACGACGTGCTCATTATTTGCGTGATAAATATATGAAATCGAATACAAACCCTTGTGTCCAGCAGAGATGTATCAGCTAATAAAATGTCACGACAATGGAACAGGATATGCGTACCGTTTAGAAAATGTAAATTTCTCAGACATATGCATGAAACATATTAGTGTTATTGAAGACGAAACAAATATGTAGAAATACTCAATGTTCTCAAAAGTCTAGTGAATAATAAAAGCAAATCATCTTTACATCAGATGTTTTTTTATCTATCACATATAAATTATTAGAATATAAAACGATTGTTTTTTTCTTTACACTTTCGCCGCCTCATCACACAATAAACACTATATATTATTGGTAAATGACATAATTTTATTAGGTTAAAATCAGATTCTTGGCAATGCGTAAGACTGGATCTTTAATTTTCTAAATTATTAGCTTCTAATTAATGACTATAAAAGTATCTATGCTACTCACTGAAATGCTCCCTGTTTATATTTGAAAAGGTTTCAGTGTCAAGTCAGATTCGATTAAATATTCTGTATTTGGAATTAGTCCCGTACACATTTTCAAAAAAAACATTTTAAGCAATCATTTTTTATATGTATTAAATATTGTTGAATAATGTCTGTTATATCTTTCTAACACAAACATATTTTTCCTTTTTCATTACAAGTCATATTTTTCTAAATCAATTTATTTATGAAAAATCAAGAATAGGTATCGATTTTCAAAGAAATTAAGATGGCTACATGGTCAGACCTGTTATGAATTGGATGTTATAACTTTTTTTCTTTTTTTAAATTCCTGTATATTATCAGTGAAATGATTAAGGTTTATATACTACAAATAATTACGTTAATGATAGTGTTTCGAATGTATATTTTCTATATTTCTGTCATTACCAAAAACATTACGCTTCAAGAGAGATATATGTTAAAGTTATTGTAGTTTGCACAGAGAAAATTTTGATTCACCTACACAAATGCTTTTATGTTTCGAAGTTTCATGTTAATTAATTTCTCACATATTTTTCATATGTTTAAAAATTATTTTTATTTACGTTTGCTTGTTTGTATTTTATTGATTCTTTATGTCTTCATCAGTTAAAATTATTTTTCTTTCCACCTTTGACATTTTCTTATATTTTTACCTTTCTCTCATCACATTGATTTCATATAAACTGCTATCAATGCAGCATAAGATGTATTTTTAAATGAAAGATTTTATGGGAACACATTTTTTTTGTTTCTATTCAAACAATATTTTCATTTATTTGCATTTAAGATATTATGATGTTATAATTAATTCCACTATCAAACAAGTTGACTTCCTGGTCGTAACTTTAAATCTGATACTCAATAATTTTCATCCTTACATGAAAATCAATGCCTACCTGATTTATATATACCCTAGCTCTAATCTGTAATCCAACTTATTATATCATCTGTTGAAATCGTATTAACCCACACACCTCTAGCATAGAGGAATATCTAGTGATATTTGAGAATAGGTCTATGATACATTTCTTAGGGATAGTGGGTTCAGATCTTCTGAAATTAAGTTTGTTGGAGATTATAGTGGTTCCAGATAAAACAAAGAAACAGAAACATAAAGATCATATGGTATACTCTTCCATACAATAAACCATTTGGTACTAAACTGGGACAGACATTTTTAACTTAATTTATAAGCACTTTCCTAAAAATAATTCTTTAAGTAAATTTTCTAATCGGAATACTCTACGCTATGTTTTAACTGTTGCTCGTGACTTGCCTGCATTATACAAAGGGGATTCCGATCCGCCAAAAAATGTTGGTTGTGTAAATTTGTTATTCCATACCTTGCAAACGTTGCCTAATCCGTAAACAAATCTTAAGGGATAAACAATGAACTGGCAGTTTGTGGCAGTTAACTCACATCTACGCACGTTAACGATTGAAGACAGACGAGCCAAAAATGATAAATGTAATGTAGTCTTATAGCACCCCGGCGCCATCTACCGTAAACATTTAAAACTTAATAACTCAAAAATGTAAGATTTGTTGACATATGTTTATATGAAATCTTATTCTTGTTTTGTTTTGAGGAACAAGCTCCCAAAACGTGTGTATATATGCATTGATATATTGTGAGGTTACATTTTATCAAAGATTAAATGTAATACCTCAGTAGTAGGTAGAACGTATTAACTAATACACTTTTTTTGTAATTTCTCTTTCATTTTAATTGAGGCATTAAAAAATAATTGAAACCTAAATGCTTAAAGAAACTGAAAAAATAACAGGGGGCATATTTCGAATGCTTTAACGTATATATTGTAATAATGTAATCATATTTTTCTGCTATCTTCTGTGTCCTTTCAGGGAATTTGACCATCATGGCTCTCCACAATTTCATATCCTTTGTAGTTCTTAGTAAGTTTTTTTCTTTGCCATGTCAAACCTGTATTTCCAACAAACTCCGCAAGCTCGTTCGTTAGGTTATTTGCTGCTTTCTTCTGACCATCATGAATTTAGTATGTCCTGTGAGTATCAAATTTTCCAAACCTTCTTTGCTCATTACGTGTCCTTGAATCTCTCTCTCTCTCTCTCTCTCTCTCTCTCTCTCTCTCTCTCTCTCTCTCTCTCTCTCTCTCTATGATTCTATTTGTAAATTTCCTTTTGGTCTCCATTTTCCATAAATCTTGGTCGGTGCTCTCCTGTTCAGTCTGTGGTATACTACATATACTTCTGTTTAACAGGACTTTTATTACCTCGACTCGCTTCTTCACTTGTTCTATTGTAGGCGTAAAATAATATAATTGTTTCTTATTACTTTGCTTAGATTTTGTGTGGAATACCAATGCTTTCGGATTTGGATTTGTTTTCATGTTAAGATGTCAAAATCTGTTCCTCTTATTTTTTTATTGCGATAATAATTTTCTAAGAAAATTAAACTTAGAATATTCTGATAATCTATGGATTAATTTAATAAGTTTAACAACTTTACTTCCAAGAGATTTATTTGTAACCATATGGACATCATCACTATAGAATCCTATAACATTTAAATCAATATCTACACACATAGTGAGTTTGTACAATAAGAACAATCCAACTACATCCAATTAATCCAAAGATATTATTTTTATGTCGAGATTATCAGCCGAATTTTACTTCTACAGTTCAATACACACACACGCGAACGCGCGCGCACACACGTGTGTGTGTGTGTATGTGTGTATGTGTGTGTGTGTGTGTGTGCAGGTATGCAGAAAAATAGGAAAGAACACGTTAGGTAAATAATCCAGAGTTCTTTAGTATTTTTTTTTTATTTTCAAAAAGACACTGCTCCATACAGATGTAGAGCTTATATTATAATTCTTTTTAAATATGATTCCTTCGCTACATAAGAGTTCTAATGTTTGAAAAGCGAGAACCAGAGACCCTCAATATAATTATTAAAATTACGTTGAATTAAGGTATCGAGTCCCGCTTCATCCTCAAGCAAAAATTTAGGAATAAGCTATCTTGTGTTTTGCGCGTGTTTATAAGTATGGTCCTTTTCAACATTAATTACTATGGAAACGTCCATTTTGGTTAGGTGGTCGACCAGTTAAATCTTATCTACAGATCGGTCACTTTCGGAAAGGTTATGCCGGGATGTGGTGGTGTATCTATTCCAAAGCTAATGGTGGCGGTCACTGTCTCGTTAGTTCAAAGCGAAAGATCGTTCGTGGCGCGACAGCCGGTCGTTAAGTGTCGAGAGGATTTTGTTTTATTTTGTATTATATTATCTATCTATTAATCTCCCTATTTATTTGTTTATTCAAATGGCTGTTTCATGTACACTCGTTGCACTGAACTACAAGTTGTTTTTTGGCGACTTCACAGAGGCTTTTTCTATTTAATGATTGGGCTAAGCTGTTAAGACTTTTATTAAACTAAGGAATTTATTTATTTATTTCTTTATTATGCTAATTATTTAATGCGAAAATTTGTTGATGTCGACAAAAGACCGTTAACCACTTTCTATGGTTTAATAACTTTTCATTATTTAGAAATTAATGATGTGCAGTTTTTCATGTAGGCATAAAGGGCATGGATCAGCCCAGGTTTTAGAAGTTCTTGTTCTATTTATAATTTTCCATTTTACTTTTGGTGTTTCATTCGTTTGTTTTTAATGCCAAAAATCTTGGGATAGAGATTTCTATTTTGAATATTGTTGAAGAAGCTGTTGTTTTGTCTCCATCTAATTATAAATTTATTCTTCGTTGACCCAATGTATATCCTATCAGTGTTAGGACTCTGTTAAGAACCGCTGTTCTGTTGTTCTAGAAAAGACTTAATACCTGCTGCAATTATCTATCTTCTCATGATTTTTATCCAACCAGGATCGATTATTCCCTGCCATAGCTAGGATGCTGCTGCCCAGTCGTCACTCTCCAGCAAGAAAAAAGTGCTTCCCAAGCCATGTTGGTGTAGACTTATTCCACAATTTACAATCAAACAAATGGTACGTCGTAAGCCACTGATTATTCCATCGCTTTCCTCTATGGCGGAGTACAATCGAATTACACTCTTTAAATCCAGAAGCGTCCATTCCATGTTAACGGTGCATTCCATTCGTGTACATTTGAAAAGTAGTAGATTCTACTCAAACGGCTTCTTCTCTAGTTACTTTGTGAATCATACGCTTCCCTGACCACTACAAGTTTGATCTCTTCAAGACCAGGCTTAACAGATATCTATCCTACACGTCCTAATCAAAATCACGTTTTATTTCATACATTATCCAACATAACAACAATCTCTGTCACTCATCTGAGTGCACCTTTACCCTTGTATTTGGCAAAAATAACATTAAAATGGAATGAAATAATAAAAAATGCTAATATATGCATGCGTTCTTTCAAATATAAGTCCGCGAACAAACAACAACGAACTTTTACATAAGTACTGTGGAAGCTATCAATAGCAATGAATGCTAATTGTGTGGCAAAGTACACTCATTTTATTTTATGTCAAAATATTGGAAAAAATACAGTAAAACAAATGAAAAATTGCCAAAGCATAATTAAGATTTCGATTTTAAATAAAGGAGATATTAATGACATAGCATTGCATTAATATATGAAAGAGCGACTCGAAGCGCTGATTTTTTGCGTTAACATATTTAAATAAAATAGCAGATGTGATTAAGATACAATTAATATATATAATGAGGTATCAACTATTTTTAGTAAAACTTTTTAAGTTGAAGGCTTCAATTTGAGATAATTGATAAGAGGATTTCAACATTATTACATATTAAATATCCTTATTTAATCGAGAGTTTGTAAGTTCCAGTTTCGCTGTTTTCTTTTCAAATGAAGTTGAATTTAAAATCTTACATTGTCAATGATTTCCACCTTGCAAAAATCTCATATTTTGAGATATTTTCTATTATATTTTAAGCTCAAATAAAATGTATACTATTTGGGAAGATATAATATCATCAACAGTTATCAGTCATAATTTTCACAATTCTATGTTTAATCTCAATCAAGATGCGCATGCCATTATCAATTTTCTAATGCTAAAAATGTCGCAGTTGCACTATTAATTATGAAAGAATATAAATATACTAATACACAGCTCTCTATCTGAGTATACCACTGTGCATACGTTTACATACAAATATGAATAAATATATCACTTGACACCCCCCACCCCCAATATACAGTTACATTTGTTTTTTAGAAGAGAAGACCAGCTTATATAATAATATTTAAAAAAAAATATGATTCCTTCGCTACATAAGAGTTCTTATGTTTCAAAAGCGAGAGCCAGAAACCCTCAATATAATTATTAAAATTAAGTTGAATTAAGGTATCGAGTCCCGCTTCATCGTCAAGCGAAAATTTAGGAATAAGCTCTCTTGTGGTTTGCGCGTGTTTATAAGTATGGACCTTTTCAACATTAATTACTATGGAAACGGCCATTTTGGTCAGGTAGTCGAACAGTTAAATCTTATCTACAGATCAGTCATTTACGGAAAGGTTACGCCGGGGTGTGGTGGTGTATCTATTCCAAAGCTAATTGTGGCGGTCACTGTCTCGTTAGTTGAAAGCGATGTTCGTTCGTAGCGCGACGGCAGGTCGTTAAGTGTCGAGAGGATTTTGTTTTATTTTGTATTATATTATCTATCTATTAATCTCCTTATTTATTTGTTTATTCAAATGGCTGTTTCATCTAAATTCGTTGCACTGAACTACATTTTTTTTGACGACTTCACAAAGGATTTTTCTATTTAATGATTTAGCTAAGCTGTTAAAACTTTTATTAAACTATGGAATTTATTTATATTTATTTATATTTCTATTTTTTATGCTAATTATTTAATGCGGAAATTTGTTGATGTCGGCAAAAGACGGTTAACTCCTGTCTATGATTTAATATCATTTCATTATTTAGAAACTTAATGGTGATTGATTGAGCTTGCGTATCACCTAGACTTTGAAAAAGCTTGATGCAATCTCCGCTCGATGATTTCTGTCATCTTACGTGTAAACAATCACCCGACGATCTTGCTCTCTTCTTCTGTACTGTGGATGTAACTGCGCAAGTATTTCACTCTTTTGAAGGCAGAGTGGCTTCAAATTTCACCCGAAGGAATTTACCTACGCGGCATTAGTCTTAGATTGATAAAATAATTTTAGTGAATGAATCTCATCTCTCTCTCTCACTCTCTTTCTCTCTCTCTCTCTCTCTCTCTCTCTCTCTATATATATATATATATATATATATATATGTATATCATGAAAAAATCAAATATAATTATACATATTAAACATATCTTGAGTATATATTTAACAGAAAAACTTAATAATATTATAAGATTTATCGACATAATGAATTATTTTGCCACGTGAGTAGCATTTCGATGGATAACTTCCTTTTATACTAGCAGATTCCAGCTTTAATTGTCGCCATGAGATATCTTTTGACGTAAAATGACGTCAATCGGCATACACATCTTGTTCAATGTTGATCCAAAATATTCGATAGCGTTGAGAAGAGGCTGGCGGCCACAACATCAACCTTTCACGTTGTATGCTTTCAGAGCTTAGAAATGCTTGGTGAACCTGACAGAATCAGAGGGATTGTTGTCATGCATGAATACCACAGTCCGTATAAATGACAATGACATCTGTCAAAGGTCCCGTATTTCATGTCGCTGTGCGTCTGCAGTGTCTTCCTTGTTACAGGAAGCCGACCATTGTCAGAAAGCAGAATTTAATCTCATGTATTTATCAGTGCCGTGTAACTGGTCTTCTCTTCTAAAAAACAAATGTAACTGTATATTGGGGGGGGGCGTCAAGTGATATATTTATTCATATTTGTATGTAAACGTATGCACAGTGGTATACTCAGATAGAGAGCTGTGTATTAGTATATTTATATTCTTTAATAATTAATAGTGCAACTGCGACATTTTTAGCATTAGAAAATTGATAATGGCATGCGCATCTTGATTGAGATTAAACATAGAATTGTGAAAATTATGACTGATAACTGTTGATGATATTATATCTTCCCAAATAGTATACATTTTATTTGAGCTTAAAATATAATAGAAAATATCTCAAAATATGAGATTTTTGCAAGGTGGAAATCATTGACAATGTAAGATTTTAAATTCAACTTCATTTGAAAAGAAAACAGCGAAACTGGAACTTACAAACTCTCGATTAAATAAGGATATTTAATATGTAATAATGTTGAAATCCTCTTATCAATTATCTCAAATTGAAGCCTTCAACTTAAAAAGTTTTACTAAAAATAGTTGATACCTCATTATATATATTAGTTGTATCTTAATCACATCTGCTATTTTATTTAAATATGTTAACGCAAAAAATCAGCGCTTCGAGTCGCTCTTTCATATATTAATGCAATGCTATGTCATTAATATCTCCTTTATTTAAAATCGAAATCTTAATTATGCTTTGGCAATTTTTCATTTGTTTTACTGTATTTTTTCCAATATTTTGACATAAAATAAAATGAGTGTACTTTGCCACACAATTAGCATTCATTGCTATTGATAGATTCCACAGTACTTATGTAAAAGTTCGTTGTTGTTTGTTCGCGGACTTATATTTGAAAGAACGCATGCATATATTAGCATTTTTTATTATTTCATTCCATTTTAATGTTATTTTTGCCAAATACAAGGGTAACGGTGCACTCAGATGAGTGACAGAGATTGTTGTTATGTTGGATAATGTATGAAATAAAACGTGATTTTGATTAGGACGTGTAGGATAGATATCTGTTAAGTCTGGTCTTGAAGAGATCAAACTTGTAGTGGTCAGGGAAGCGTATGATTCACAAAGTAACTAGAGAAGAAGCCGTTTGAGTAGAATCTACTACTTTTCAAATGTACACGAATGGAATGGAAGTGATTTGCCACCGTCAACATGGAATGGCTGCTCCTGGATTTAAAGAGTGTAATTTGTCTATAATCCGCCATAGTGGAAGCGATGGAATAGTCAGTGGCTTACGACGTTCCATTTGTTTGATTGTAAATTGTGGAATAATTCTTCACCAACATGGCTTGGGAAGCACTTTTTTTCTTGCTGGTGAGTGATGACTGGGCAGCGGCATTCGAGATATGGCAGGGAATAATCCATCTTGGTTGGATCAGAATCTTGAGAAGATACAAAATTACAGGTGTTAAGTATTTTCTCGAACAATAGAACAGCGGTTCTTAACAGGGGGAAATTTCAGGTTGTTAGGGACGAAATGTTTTGAAGGAGGTTTTCTGTGATTTGCCTTCTTTTTATTTAATATGTGTGTGTTTCTTTGTTTGTTTGTGTGTGTCACACTGGTTGATTACAGACGAATTACACTCTTTAATAGACCTGCGTCAGTCTGTCGCTTTTACCGGGTAGGATCAGATTGTTTACTGATCAAGATATATTTGCTTGCATTTGGTACGCCAATTTAATATATGTTCAACCTTTTCAGCTTTTGAGACACGACTTGATATTATATTTTTCTTTTCGTTTTCCTCAGGAGAACATGCCCAGAAACGCCGTTATCAATATTTGTATTTAAACTTCGGGTTTTCCTTTCTGATTTGGAATGGAGAACATGTACCTCAATGTCTGGTTTGTTTAAGAAGTTTGTGGCACGTATCCATAATAGCATTTCAGATAAAACAACGTCTTGAAAACAACAATCCAGAATTCAAAGACAATGATCGCGCATTTTTTATGCTTAAAATGACTAATTTCAAACGAGCAAAATTAGACGCAACTGGAACATACCAAACCAAACAGCTGCAATTGTGATTGCGTCATACGAAATTGCCTACGAGATTGAGAAGAATAAGAAGGGACATAAAATAGGTAAACATTGATAAAACCATATTTGATGACCTGCGCAAAGCTAGTCTTGGTTGATTCTACATTTCAGAAGATGACGCATATTTCAATGTCGAATGACATAATTCGCAATCGTATTGATGATCTGGCTGCGAGCATGATGAGGCGATTGACATCGAAAATTTAGAAGTCACGTTTCTTTACAATCCGAATGTATCAGTGAACTGATGTTGCAAATCTTTCTCAACTTTTGGTCTTTGTAAGGTACATATACGAAGAGATGATTGAATATCTTGAGCCAAGCGCAAAATTGCTTGATTGGTGTGTTCACGGATGAGTCAAGTGCATTGTTGTTTTAAAGACCCGGATTATTTACCTTCGGCCAGCAAATGAATCCACTAGCTCAATCTACTTACAGCGTACTTCCCAGAGAAGCAGGTGTGTCAATCTGTTCCAAGATTCCTTCGTGATGACTTAAATTGGTCAACTATATCAAAGTTTCCGCTCTTAATACAAAACTGTTTCGGCGATTCTGTCAAGATTTGGAAGCATGACACATGCCTGGATTTTTAATACATTAGTACGATTTCTGTCCAAAGGTAGTATGCTTCGACGTGAGCCTAAACTATTCAATGTGGTTGTGCTGTTCCTCGAGTAACAAGGAAAGCCTCTTCTTTTGGAAGAATTCGAGTGACTTGGCTGATGTTTTTCTGAGCTTAATGATCTCAACAAGAAGCGTCAAAGAAATGATATGAACATTCAGATCCAGACAGATAAAATCAAGGCATTTGTGGCTCAACTTGATTTCTGGAAGTGCCGAGTGGAAAGGGGAAATTTTGCGTCTTTTCAGAGTTTGAGTGATTGTTTTGTAGATAGTGTTATTCCGAAAGTCATTGCTGATCACCTTACTGATCTTCGGATTGAGTTCCAAAAATATATTCCGAGGATTGTTGCTAAGAATGTTCAAACGGCGTTGATCAGAAATATATATGGATGGAACTGTAGAAGAGGCAGATCAGGGGAAACACCTTGAGCTCTGCCACGACTCTTCTGCGAAGATTGAATACAATGCTGTGGAGCTAAACAGGGTTTGGCTGTCTATTTCGAAAAATAGGCACTAAACGTGTCAGTGCAGATTTCGACAACTTATTTGTGTGAGGCAGGGTTCTCTGAACTTGCCAATAGTAACACAAAATTCGACAATCGTCTGCATGTTGAGTCCAATCTTACCTGTGCTCTCGGACTGTCTCTCCCTGATATAGTTCAATTAGCATGGCAAAAACAAGTCGGAAGTTTTCATTAATTAAGTCTTTAATTGGGGTCTACTTTTTTAAATAAAAAATAAAATGTTCACATGAAACCGTTTGATTTCTCTTCTTTTTGGTGATATTTGGGGAGTGGGAAAATATCTTGGCTCGCTAATTGGAAGTGAGAGCATGACGCCAAAATTTAAGGAACATTACGATAGAAAGAAAGAAACATCCTCTCAACATATGTTCAATTTGAGATTTATTGTCTGCTTGCAGATGATGAAATTTTATTAGTTTAAAAAATTATATTGAATAAAAAACAGAAATATAAACAGGATAATAGAATAGTAAAGTCTATGGTTAACTATTAAAAGTTAACAAAAGAGACCAATAAAATAAAAAATGGAAATGTGTAAAATATATCAAAGGAATTATAAAAAGGCCCTTTCAATGCATTCTAATATCAATACCTGCTACTCTGAATGTGTTGGTAAGGATTTTAATGACTGCGACTAACGCTTGATTTGTGTCTGAAGAAGCATGTCTATTTTATTCTAATTGCCAAGTGTAGCTTTCGGGCAAAAAACTATGAATCATAATCGTAGAAATATATTGAGTGAGAGAAAGAAGACATATTCCAAATTATGTCCACCCTAGTTTAAAAAGCTAAATATAAATCCACGAAAGAGCATAATTTATTTATGACGATGACTTCTTCTTCTTCTTCTTCTTCTTCTTCTTCTTCTTCTTCTTCTTCTTCTTCTTCTTCTTCTTCTTCTTCTTCTTCTTCTTCTTCTTCTTATTCTTCTTATTCTTATTCTTATTCTTATTCTTCTTATTCTTATTCTTATTCTTCTTATTCTTATTCTTATTCTTCTTCTTCTTCTTCTTCTTATTCTTATTCTTATTCTTATTCTTATTCTTATTCTTCTTCTTCTTATTCTTCTTCTTCTTATTCTTCTTATTCTTATTCTTCTTCTTCTTATTCTTCTTATTCTTATTCTTCTTATTCTTATTCTTCTTATTCTTATTCTTATTCTTCTTCTTCTTCTATTTTTACTATCTCTGAAACCTTTGCACCGTCAAACTCGCTAGGTATTCTTTGCGTTGTTTTTTCTGTTCCCGTTACATTTACTATGTTCCGTGAGTATCAAACATTTTTAGCCTTTTTTTCCACATTATGTGCCCTCTCACTCTTATATTAAGTATGAATGCCATATTTGTTTCCACGTTCTGTAAAACACACATCCTTGC
The DNA here is from genome assembly GCA_964036315.1 of Acanthosepion esculentum. Classification (NCBI taxonomy): domain Eukaryota; kingdom Metazoa; phylum Mollusca; class Cephalopoda; order Sepiida; family Sepiidae; genus Acanthosepion; species Acanthosepion esculentum. The sequence goes on from OZ038478.1 coordinate 108,153,171, forward strand.
TCAAATCATTGATCCAAGATGTTACCAGCATCCTTTGGTATAAACACATTTCTGTTCCTTCAAGTTTGTTTTTCATCTATTAGAAGAATATCCATAATTCACAATTATATGGGCAGACTGATATTGCATACATTTCAGTAATCATTTCATTGCTTCTAACGAGATTTTCCTGTTTCCTAGTACTTTGTTTATCTTTTTTAATCTATTTCAATGCATCTTTGAATTTCAGTATTCCACTTTCCGTCTAGCTTTCCTTTACTACATTCTGTAAGTATCGTTGATGTTTCCATTCCGTTTCTGTAATAAACACCGTGCCATTTGCATATCTAATCTTCTTAAGATTTTGTCCGCCTATAATGAATGGTATGACTTCTAATTTTCTCAGAATCGCCTCATTTTATAGGTTAATGTCCAGTGTTAATAAACATTCTTGTCTTACGCCCCTGTCTATTTTTGTTTATTTACAGAATTAATTTTCTCTCCGGTTCTGGATTATACTAATATCTTTCCTTAATATATGAAGCTTACCGAGCAGTTCAAACAGTTGTTTGTGACGTATCATACACTTTTCATAATCGGTACAACATAGGTATGCATCTTTTTGCACTTTTTTTTATTGATCTTTCTGATATGATACTGGATTATCACATTCCTTGTTATTGCGCATTTAAGGATCTATTTCTACACTACTACCGCATTTGTATTGCTCTTTCAGACATTGGTTGTAAACTGTTACGATTTCCTCACAAAATGGGGATTTAGTCATCTCAAGTGAATCAGAAGCTCATGTCTTTATAAATATATAAATGCATTGATCTAAATGGATAATGTGCATATAATAGTTCGTATATGGAATTGAATAATCATATATTCATAAATATTCTGCTAATACAGAAACTCATTCGCATACACAATATATATGAATATAAAGAGAGTTTTATGGCTGTGAATGTTGGTTGAAAGGCGTGATGTTTTATCAACAGATTTATTATTTGATTTATAGAATAATGATAAACCTGTATAAAAATTCTTGGAATTTCGTATATGATTCTTCTCGACATCTACTTTTCCTGCGCGCAGAACTCTCAAATGAATATATATTTTGAAATCCATAACTGGAGATGTAAAAAGAGTCATAACTAACATTAGTACAATAATGCAGATGTATAACACCAGACTTTAGGCGGAAAATATTTTATATGCAGGCGTGCACACAGACACAGACACAGACACAGATACGCATATGTACAGAATGCAGCGGACTTAAGACACACAGATATTGATAGATAAGAAGGTAGATCGATAAAAATAATAATATAGATGGACAAGTAAACAACCGAATAAAACACAAAATAAAATTAAAAATAAAATTAAAAATAATAAAAACAACGACATGGTACATTCGATTAGAAAAGCGACAGAGAAACTCCCAATCATATCCAGCTTGAGCTGTCTGTTGTTGTCATTACGATAGATAACACAAACCCTGCCTGAACGTGTGTATGAACGCTTAAGATTTATGGCGACGTGTGAGTAAGGAGCAGACAAACTAGCCTAATAGACAGGTCAGCCATAGACTATATTTCAAATCGCTAAGAATTATTTACATTTTTCTTGTTCATTTTCACTTATGTATTCCTGTCTTACTTATCCATGCTATGCGCCATCTTCTCCTCTTTTTCATTCTCCTCATTTTTAAGTTGTATTATTTATTGTTTTTTACGTTATTGCTTATGTTAGTTGATATAGTCCTTCCTTAATTCCGTGATTTTCCTTTATTTGTGTGTTACCTTTTGCTTTCATCATAAACGCAGACAATTATGTGAATATTGTATAGCACGCACTCCTATCTGTCAAGGTAAGACTGATTTTCTTGTTTTCACAAATTTCTATTTTTAATTATCTGTTCAGATTCTTTATCTTTTGTTTACATTATGAGTGCTTTTATTTTAGCTGCGTTTTGCTTTCTATATAATCAATTTCATAATATAGTTTTTGAGATAGTAGTTACTAAATAATAGTGAATAAACGTTTAGCTTAGAGATTCATGGAGTTTATATCCGCAATCTTGGGAGTTGATAAAAAATGTATTTTATCTCGGCGTAACACTTGGTAAGGATAAGGTAAGTGAAATTTTAATCTCTTTATTATTATCAACGTTCTGTCACTCAATATAATTGCACTTTAATTAAGACGGTTTGCTTTCAGAACGTGTTCTAACAAAAATCACCTACTGAACAGTTTCTGTTTTCTTTCAGTTATTATTATTATTATTATTATTATTATTATTATTATTATTATTATTATTATTATTATTATTAATATTATTATTATTATTATTATTATTATTATTATTTGTTACAGAATGCAAAAGGCCAGAATTGACAGCAATTGGCAGGAGTGCCTCGCGGGTGTGGTATTCTGATAGTGATGAATTATTTTGCTTGGGTTTTGGATATAAGACCAAATCGATGCCAATTCAACAGATGAACGCTAGAATTCTGAAGCGTGGATACGCCGTCCACACTCAGGTTAGCTCAGGCCAACGGGTGACGTGTATTCCTGTAACGTCATTCTTCCCACTGCATCTTAGAATCCAAGGTGACACCGCTCTCTCCTCATAAAACAAAGGACAAAAAGAAATGTTCCTTTTCGTTGTTACTATTTTATATAGTAGTGCGAGGACAGAGAGATGACATGGAATGCTACATATTATTATTATTATTATTATTATTATTATTATTATTATTATTCGAAGGACAAATTTTGATATTGCTATTACATAAACAGATAGATGACATGGATGCATGTAAGTATTGAATAAGACAATATATATATATATATATATGTGTGTGTGTGTGTGTATGTATGTATGTTTGTATTCTAGAGAAACTATATTAAGATATACTTTATATAGTATAAGAGGTTATAAGGCCACTTTAATTTTTATTTTATTTTATTTTAATCATTTCACCCCAGGTAAGGCGGTAATGTCACTAGTACACAAGGGGCCACAGAATATAAAGTGAGGGAAAAGACTGAGTATGCGGAGGATTGAAAGGATAAAAGATTAACTGGCTTAAAAAATAGAAGATGGCGATTGACGCTTCGTTTAAGAGGCGATTACATTTAACTATTTCTACAGTAAGAGGGTGGAAACTAAATGAATATCTAGAAGCAAACGTAAATTCATAGAATCGGGGTACCAGGGGAAAAAGCTCGACAGAACAGTTGCTGTGAAAATATTTAAAAGAAAAGACAGAGAGAAGCCACGCTGGGTCTGTGGGAAAGTGACTGGACTCTACTTATGATATATTACATTGCTGATTCTTATTTGGATCTCGGCAAGAACCTCGCGATTAATAGCAGCGTCACCAGTGTTGACCATGTTCACCTTAGTCTATGAATATAGAATCCAGAGCAGTACTTAATCTGTTCAATGAAACGTTAAAGATTAACAATCACGAGTCAGACACTCTACTGAATCTGACTATATCGCCAATACCACAAGCAGCTGTTCCGTAATTCTTCAGTCTTCGATATCAAAGGCTGGCAGTGAATATTCCGGGAAAAAAACATAGCCGCCTTTATACACGTCTTATTTAATATTTTGAGCCTCCTGATTTTTTAAACCTTCTATTGGTGAACTATAAAATGAGTCAGCTGATTTTGGCCGGTTCACTAGTACACCAAGGTACCCAAAAACTCCAACAACCAGAAAAGATATGCCAGCAGTATTCAATGCAGGGATGAATGATAGATTTGTGAATGTGCAGTATGGACTCTAACGAGAAAAATCATCTGGAACGACACAGTGACTCAACTTCCCTTGCAGGAGATGCAGCTATTGATTTAATGTAGTTCTTCCACTTCATGTAAGTTGAAAACGTGAGAAAACTTATGATATATTACATTGCTGATTCTTATTTGGATCTCGGCAAGAACCTCGCGATTAATAGCAGCGTCACCAGTGTTGACCATGTTCACCTTAGTCTATGAATATAGAATCCAGAGCAGTACTTAATCTGTTCAATGAAACGTTAAAGATTAACACTCACGAGTCAGACACTCTACTGAATCTGACTATATCGCCAATACCACCAGCAGCTGTTCCGTAATTCTTCAGTCTTCGATATCAAAGGCTGGCAGTGAATATTCCGGGAAAAAAACATAGCCGCCTTTATACACGTCTTATTTAATATTTTGAGCCTCCTGATTTTTTAAACCTTCTATTGGTGAACTATAAAATGAGTCAGCTGATTTTGGCCGGTTCACTAGTACACCAAGGTACCCAAAAACTCCAACAACCAGAAAAGATATGCCAGCAGTATTCAATGCAGGGATGAATGATAGATTTGTGAATGTGCAGTATGGACTCTAACGAGAAAAATCATCTGGAATGACACAGTGACTCAACTTCCCTTGCAGGAGATGCGGCTATTGATTTAATGTAGTTCTTCCACTTCATGTAAGTTGAAAACGTGAGAAAAAGAAAGCGCAGTGCATTGCTCTCCATGAGTCTAGTATTAGCCATGCTGATAGCAAGCAGAATAATTTCTCTATGATTGTTAAATGAGGAATTTTGTTTGGAGACATTACAATTTACAAGCTATTTATTTACTTCACCATTTAATCTCAGATTTGAGATCATTTCAAGAGCCGCGGGTATGTTTAGTTTGTCAGATCTGGCGGAATTGCTATTAGAGACAGGAGTCAATGATAATGAAATCTACATAAATGCCTACTTGGGAACTGATGACATAAGGATGATCATTGATGAAGATCAGAAATATTGTAAGACCCTTTGGGTACACCCGCGTTCGTGTGAAAGGATCTGGAAGCGAACCCGTTCAAAAGGATTTTCATTTCATGATGTGTTAGGAACAAATGCATTAAATCAAACAGCTGTCCTGTAATAATGTAGCTGGCACTTATATAGAAGACTAGCGTGCCAAACCTTGTCAAGTGCCTTCGAGATATCTAGAGTCACATGATCAATGGCCTGATATATATATATATATATATATATATATATATATATATATATATATATATATATATATATATATATATATATTCATTGATGAGCATTAACTCATCAGATGTAGGCCTGGCGAAACGGAAGACATATTGTTTGTGAGAGAATAGGTCTTTAGAAGTAAGATGCTTAACCAATTCAGCATTGATTCAATCCTCGAATACTTTGCCAAAAAGCGGTAAGAGACTATAGGGGACAGACGTTTCTCCAGAATTCTTAAAACTACAGAGGAGGACTTCCAAAAAGCTGGGATTCAGGAAGCAGCGAGGCAACAGTTTTTGTGTTTGTAGAAAACTGGACGAAGGCTGGGATCGCATCACCACCACTTGCCTAATTAGAATCTAATAGAGAAACGATATCTGAGTCAAATGACAAGTTCATGCTCATATCACTCCGTATAACCACTGTTCTAGGTGGGGAATCGTTTGTGGATGCTACAGATGAGTTGAATGTTGAGTGGGAAGAGAATAAAGCATCTGAGTAAAGCATTCAACCTTATCTGCCGTAGATGTCATAACTTCAAATTAATTGAATAAAGGAAGGGCTGAGGATTTACTGTTGCTAAGCACACTCTCATATTGTCACCAATAATCTCTGGAACCGAACTTGCGAGATGCTATACGTTGATTAATCATATCAGCAAACAGTAATTTCGCTTCTTTGAGGACACGCTTAAACTCATTACGAGCAAAGACAAAGATATCTTCTGAAACAATCTGACTTGAGGGTCTGGTACAGCCGGAAGAAGTCATTCCTGTGGGCAACAGCTGTCGAACACGCAGGTGAGAACCGAGGAGATAAACCTGATTTCATTTGGTATTTCTCAGATGGGATGAAAGCATCGATGGCGGCTTTCACCCAGGATACCTCAAAGGCTCATTCCAAGGGATGCCATGTAGTCCCAATCAGCTCATTGATAATAAATGGATATTCTGTTGGTAGGAGGATCTTGGTTGGTGGAATGTAGGGAATATATGTTTACAGGCATTACTGCATGAACAGTTTTGACAGGAACGCACAACTAAATAGTGCAACATGAATCCAGGTTACTGGTGAAACTCATGAGGAAATCTTCAACTTGTGTGAAAGATTGAGTGATTGATATTCAGGGCTTGGATGCCAACAAGGACAGTGATAGAGTGTTTAAGCCGCCTGGTATAGTGGACATTAACCTCAACGAATACAAATATATTTGCAAACAGGTATAGGGAGAAGGCCTTGTCTATATTATCAGAAATACTATATGTCACCCAACAAAATGAGAGGATGGGTAACAGTAGAGAAAAAATACCTAAGTTTAGTAGAGAGACTGAGATACATGTAAGTATGGTCTGGTGATTCAAGAAAGATTTCCCTAGCCATCGAAAGATGTTCGCGGACATCAACTCACGGGTTGTGCATATGGATATTAGAGTCCTTCCTAAAGAGAGGAAGATAGCCAGCAATAGAGTATACAGTGGTGGTGATTGCAGAGTTAAGATTAGTTTCAGAGATTTTGGGTCTAGTAAAAAAATATGGGTGTGTGTATGTATATGCATGCATGTATGATTATATGTATATGTTTATATGTGCGTATATATATATATATATATATATATATATATATATATATATATATATATATATATATATATATGTACATATATATATATATATATGTGTGTGTGTGTGTGTGTGTATGGAAATAAACAGTTGTGTTTTACTGGATTAAATATGTTTATATGTTCAGGTTAAACTTGTAATCTGTAAGGGAAAAAATTTATGGTCAAATATTTCACGGTTATGCTGAGATACATGAAAAAGAGCACACTTAATTTTGAAACTGCGAGACTGGGACTTGTAACATGCAAAGAAATTATTGCTCATAAAATCGCAATATTTAGCACTGTTCAGTTTAATTGCTTCATTGACTTTGAATTGTCCAATAATGTTTTGGTCGGCAATTATGGTCCGTAACATAAATCTACCTTCTCTGTGTTGCTTTGATTTAGTCGCAGGCAGGATAAGATAAAATCGATCCTTTAGCCCATCCATCAGTTCCATCAAATTTCATTTAAGATTTGTCCGTAGAAAATACTTCAGAAAAGTCAAATTTCATTTATTACTTGGCTCAATTTTGACGCTTTAAAATATTTGCATTATGAGAGGAGTTTGTCTAGGAGATGTTCTTAGAGATCACGATTCACAAAGTATTCTACTCATTTTGTCCTTCTTGACTCTCAATTACAGACTTTTCAAAGATCATGCCGCTTGTTAAAAGTGGTTGTTTGGTTATAGCTCGCTTTAGTTTACGTTCATCTTGAAGAAGCAAGTTCTTAAATCCTTTTTCATTTGCTTCGAGTTATGAAATTAAATATATTTTCAACGGCCTTCTTTATCGTTCGATGATCTCTGCACTGCTCCTTTCATATCTCCAATGTGGACATTCACTCACTCAATAACTTTTGCTTTTCAGCAGTTGTAAGATCCTTCCCTTTAACCATGTGGCAAAATATATTACGGACAATATGAAAAATAGTTTTATTAGCATGCTGATTGCTTTAAACACATATTAATTTCATCCGCATAATGACTTCAATCAATTCCTTTTCGTAAATTCTAAATATCTCAAAAATTAACTATTAAAAATGGCAGAAAATTTAAAATATTTTACAAAGGGTGGAAATTGAGGATTTTCGCTGTATGCATCCAGAGAAATATCTGTTGAAAAATGTTGATCCAGACAAATTTTAATGTAAATTATGATTTTGTTTTGTTATCTTTTTAAGAAAAAGAACCAGTAATATCCCTTTATGATTAATATAAAAAATACAACTCTGGAATATTTTAAAACAGAAACGCGCGTGCGCACACACACACACGCATATATATATACCCACACATTATATATATATATATATACACACACACACATATATATATATATATGTGTGTGTGTGAGTGTGTATATATATATATATATATATATATATATATATATATATATATATATATATATATATATATAACCATTCAACGAAATAGTACAAAGTTAGGGCATAGCTTTCTAAATTTAATTGAAAAACATTTTCCGAAAAGCAATCCCTTCAATAAAAGTTTTAGTAGGGATGCACTGAAATTTTACTATAGTTGTACTAATAATCTTGAGAAAATAGTAAAGTTGCACCACAAGAAAACACTTAACCAATTTAACAATAATAAGGAAAATGCATGTACTAATTTTGATATAGTTAAGGACAGCAACCAATATAATTGTTGGAATCTTAAACAATGGCCATTGTCTAACAAACACTTGACTAAATCCCTTGTGTATATGTGTTCTGTTTCATCAATAGAAAATATGGGGATTGAAACGTTTTATGTTGGCAGTTAAAGATAAATGAAAAAAAAACTAGCTAAATCATGTAGTTCATAAATCTTGTTTCCTGTGTTTACAAGGGAAAATGCAGATAATCAGATTTTTAAATAGGGACAATTTTTTTTATTAATACTATATATAAAAACTCTTTGTTAACTGTTATACTCTATTAAATATAATTTTATATAATTTATTTTATTTTTTATATGATTTGTTTATATGATTTATGAAATTTAAAGCTTTGCTTAGTTCATTTATTTATTTAGATTATTTTTCTATTTTTCTCTTTTGTAATTTTGATAAATTTTTCCTGCTGTTTCTTTCTTTTATTTCTTAAAGAATATTTTTCTTACATACTATTAAATAATTATTGTTAAATTAGGCTGCCTCTCTCGCGAAAATATCAACTGTTCCTCTGCCGTTACATTGTATCATAATTCTTTTCAAATATACCGTGTGTATCCGATAAATTTTGAAATTATGGCTTACGAGATCTTATTTAACATAGACTATTTTGATTGGTTGAACCGATTTCAACATATCTTATATAGCTTCTTCACATTTCTATATCATTTTTTTATTTACTTTTTTTTCTTTGGAGAAGACACTATATCTTGTGATTTTCTTTTCTTCTCGCTCTTCTTCTTTTCTTGATTCTGTTTTTTAGATAACATTATAGTTTGTCTTTCTTTCTTTTCTCTAATTTTTTAACCATATCTTGTGTCTTTCATTCTTTTTTTTTCTTTTTAGAGGGGATTATATCTTATGTCTTTCTTTCTTACCTGCTTTTAATATTTTTCATTTTGCGCGGGAAAAGTGATTGTTTGTAAGTAAATATTAAAAATTGTAATAACCCTCATTTGCCACCACCTGATAAGATGCGATTATATGCATCGAGAAATGAATATATTTATGTAGCAGTTTTACATATGTTCAACGGTAATATCCGAATAATAAAAAATTATCGTTCTAGTATTTTATTGACCCCTATTTTTAAATTAATGTTATGGACGTTTGAATTAGTGTTTGATCCGTTCTCATTTCATTTCGTTATATATATATATATATGTAGGAAGCCCGGTTATTATAAATACTAAATACTTTTTAAATAAAATTTATAATCGCTATATATGTGACAGTGCTAACACTCTGGTAACCTGGTATTTTAATTAAAATTTATATTTCGTAACGAGCTGTCTATAATCAGCACCTGAAGACTGCTATCTCCAAGTCATGCTAGCGGTCAGGGACAATATGTATATTTATTAATTAAAATATTCTCATATGTCATTTATCGTGCACTCTCTTGTATGATATATTATATTTATATTCATATATATTATAGTTATATTCACACATTCACACACACAAGCACACACACACATATATATATATATATATATGTGTGTGTGTGTGTGTGTGTGTGTGTGTGTGTGTGTGTGTGTGTGTGTGTGTGAGTTGGAATCAAATATGGCACGAATATAGATCGGAATACAAAAAAATGATAAGATAAACAACAAATAGGAAACGTTTATCAATCTAATATAGTAATATGAGTTAAATGTATGAAAACTCGATACGGAACATTGACATTAGACTGACGGTTATCAGTAATGGGAGTCAACTTCAAAGACTGAAAGAAAGTGACGGAAAGAAGATTAAGTGTTTTTTGTACGAAAATGACAGGACAAAGAAAACTGATGTCAATAAAATGACCATTCAGCGCAAAGGAGGAGAGAAAAAACGATGCGGGCTACTCAGTAGCACATACTACTGCTGGTGAAGGCCGCAACTCCCCTTATCTACGCCTCAACTCGCCTTCTCTAGTTTATAGTAGTTTAAGTACTACCTAAGTATAAATGTTGGTTTACTACTAAAAATTGCTTTGTCTGAGCTGGACCACATCAAGGCTGAAATACTAGCGCCATGACCAACGACAATCTTCGATTCGACAACCCCATCTTTGACAAAGCGACCGGGAAAAAGACCAAAATCCCAGAGAAACCGACCGAGAAAAGGAAAAGACACCAGGAAGTACTATTTAATTTCTTGTATGTTTTATCTCTTCTTTCCGGCATGGAGCTCTAAATGTTTCTAAACGCGCCCTCTTATGTGACGAATGAAATTAGAAAGTTTGGTGTGTGCCTCAGAAATGATCCGTTAGTTGACATCTCTCTTTCTCTCGAATATCAAAAACTTCGATGAGCAGAAAAAAATGTAACTAGTATGGAGATATTTGAAAAAATATTTTGGATGCAATAATACTGGAGGGAAGAAAGTCTCTTGTGGCATATCAGTTGTGTGCGGTGAAGATGGCAGACATGTTGGGAAATTACCTTGAAACATGTCCAGGTCCATCATGGAGTGAGTTTAAGGCACAGATGGACCGATTCTACGCAGAAGCCGTAGATCCTATGGAAGCGTTACAGCGACTGTGGACCATAAGACAATTAGAGGGTGAGAGTGTAGAAGAATACAAGTATAAAGCAATCTCCCTATTTAACAAGGTTTTTGTAGTTGTACATAATAAGGATCCGGAAATAGAGAAACATTTCCTGTGTATATTTAGGAGATGTTTGCAGAGCAAGCAGGTGCAAACTCAAATAATTAGGTAAGACCCGGTTACCCTAGCCAGTATCGAAATGACGGAAACCTCGATCCTATCACAGGTTAGGGGTAAAAGCTGCTACAAGGCGATGGAATTCGATCACTATACGCAGAGTATAAGAATCCAGGTATTAAATAGACATAGTGATAAGGTTGAGAGGCAGAATATAAGGGATTATGGGACCGGACCCGCGCCATTGCAGTGAGATAGTCATAGGAAAAAATAGTCCTTGTCGATAGTTTCGAACCTTTCAACTAGAAGAATAGTTTCGCAGTTTTGATCACCTGTTGAAAATGCGTTCATAAAGTACACTTGCAGAGAGACTGCAGGGTTCAGGAAAATTATATGGGATTTGTCGCTCAGTTCCTGTATCTATCCGCATTGATGCGGGTAGATACAGGTGCAGAAACTTCGAGTGTGCACTCGAGGGTGGTTGACTATATAAAAAAATGTCGGCTCTTGAAGATGGACGAAAGGTCTTCCAAACAGCTCCCATCCGAATGTTATTAGAAGAAAATAAGTACTTATTTGCGGCAACAGGTAAAGATCTCGTAGAATTGATACGGTGAAAATGTAGATCGATATTGGTAGCCACCGTCCAATTAAGAAGATTCCGTATCGTACACCTTTGAATCTTCGAGAACAAGAAGATAAGGCCATCAATGGATGCTGGATGCTAAGTTGATAGGAGAATCACAAAGCTCTTGTGTCTTCCCGTAGTTTCGGCCCAGAAAAAGGATGGGAAGTAACGTTTTTGCGTCGACAATAGTATTTTAAATGAGATAACTCGGAGTAATGCATGTCCACTACCAATTATTGATGATATATTAGCAACTTTAGGTAGCTCTAAGTATTTTCTGAATTAGATTTGAATTCGTGTTATTAGCAAGTACAGATAGATGAACGTGATAAGGAGAGAACAGCTTTCTGTCCCCATTGGGGAATTTCGTTTTAATTGCATGCATTTCGTATCAAGAAACGGATCTAGTATTTTCCAGGAATTAATGTCTGTTGTTTTAGATGGGATCGAAAAGTCTGCAGCTGCGTTTATAAATGATATTTAAATTTACTCCGAGACAAAGATCGTTTCAGGCATGTACATAATGTACGTAACCTGCTACGTAGACAAACTTAAGTTAAAGCTAGCGAAATGTGATCCTTTTTATGAAAGACATACGTTACTTAGGTTTTATCATATGATGATAATGTGACGGCAATACAAACATTACCTATTCCCAAGTAAATTAAACAGGCTCGTGGGTTTATTGTGATGTGTTCATATCACAAGAGCTTTGTTAGGCATTTTTCGGAACTGTTAGACACGCTAATTCAGTTGACAAGAAAGAATGTCAGGTTAAAGTGGACGGATATTTGACAAAGAGCGTTAGATCTTTTAAAAGATAAACTTAGTTAAGAATCTATATTCGCCCACACGGATCCGAATAAGCCATATAACCTATATACAGACGCTTCGAATTCAGCTATTGGCGCTTGCCTGACACGAACTCAATTTGACGAATTATCAGTGAAAGAGATAGAAAACTGTTTTATTTCATCTCTCACCAATTAAGCGATACGCAAAGCGCTGGAAGTTTGCCTTTTTTATGCATTACAAAAACTAGATTACTACCTTCATAAGGATCATCAAACCCACCAGTGGATAGAGATTTTAATCCATTAAACATAGATGTTCGTACGTATGATGTAACAGTAATTAACTCCAATGAGTTTGAAACGCAAGATTTCGCATCGTATAGTCTGGGGAAAAAGTTACAAATGAAATGAAACGACAAATACAGAGTGTAAATATTATATTAGTTTAGAGGAAGATGCAGATAATGACATTAAGAAACTGAAACACCGCTTTACAACAGGGAACGTTAGTGTTAAGGAAGGTAATAAGTATGTTCTGCTGGAGGATATAATTTACTATTTATCAAATTCGGACGACGAACCTACCGTATATGCCCAAAATCATCTTCGTATGAAGATTATACAACAGTGTTATGATAAAAATGGATACGTAGTAATAGGAAAGAGTACGAGAGCTATGAGGTGAAAATACTTTGGTATAAGGACATCGCCAATCACCTTAATACGCGCGTTCCATGTCAATATAAATATCTCCAAAAATAAATCCTAAAATGAAGGAAAGTCACCTGCACCCATAACCATTTTCTTAGATTGCATTTGATGTATTAGGACCTTACCCTTGTTCATTATCAGGTAATCAGTTCATAGTATGTTTTATCGATTTATATAGCGGATGGTCTGTGGTAATTGCTGTTTCTAATAGAAATGGTAAAATCATGCCTCATTTAATATAGATGAAATTTCCTCGTTTTGGTACTCCATTGCAGCTAGTTTCAGTTAGCGGCACTGAAAACGTCAATCATATTATGAAAGAAACTCTGGAAAAGCTGATGATCGGTCCCATTTTTTACCTCGTTTTACCCTCCTTAAAGTAACGATAGAGTGGAGAGATTTCATTGCACGATGCACAAAATATTAGCAAAGATAGTAGCTGAAAATGAACGATCCTTGGACGTACAGTTGAATCAGACACTATCAGCATAGAGATACAACGAAGGCGAGACACCAATGTTTTCGTCTTTTAAGCTAATATATAATAGGGATATAGCACTGGGTGCCCATATTTTCGTCCCTGTGACACATCTAAGCTACACTTATAAAACCACTATAATAGTAGTGTAGTGTTACCTGTAGATAATATTTTACAACCTAGACGACCTTACTATGGAGATGAACATCACCAAATAGTTTTCCAGGAACAATAATAAAGTTTTAGTTAGAATGAAAGCAAACGTATCTAAAGCTAAGAAAAAGCCACAAGAATATGCGGAAAATAAGCATAAAGAAATTAGCTTTGAAATAGGAGAACCATTATATATTAAGAACCAGCGGAGAATGCATAAATTAGATAAAAGGTAGAAGCCATATTCAGATATAGCGATAGAAAGAACAAGACCGGTTTCATATAGAGGTAAGGATCAGCTTACGGGTGCAACTACAAAGGCACACGTTGTCGACATTCTCATTGCAAAGGTCGATGAATGGAAAATTCCAGAAATAGACCGATGTGAATGATTAGCTTAGCAGCACCTATGAGTGACAGAGACTTGGATGAGGGTACGATAGTAGATCCGCCGTCCGATATAATCGATAGGTTTCGGAAGATGACGAAAAACGCCGAATAATACGCTGTGACTCTGTTGAAGAGAACGGTGATACAGAGGGAGTTAGATTTGAAAAGACCAATAAAATATACAGAAATATACGCATCTGTGACAATATTCATGTAGCTAAGTAACTTTGTAAATTTCTCTACCAAACGTCTCTAAAACCAGTAAGTGATAAGGAAGAGAGAGAGAGAGGTTGTAGACGAGGAGATCCGGAGGGAAAGTTTGTTTTTGTTTAAAAAAGAAAAAGTATTGTGAAAAAAAAATTAGACAAAGCTTATTGATTTCCTGAAATGTCTTTTGTAATGTTATGGATCCATGAATGAAGTCAATGGGAAACTGATCCGAAGTATTGATGACGGATAGAAACAAAACGCGAAAGTTGTGGATAACAACAGGGACTGGAATTGCTCTGCACCATGTGTAAGGAGATCTGTCCTTGATTTTCTGCTAACAAAAAAAAAAATCATCAAATGGACATAAGGTTATTTTAACTCTTGTTTTCTTATTTGAACTTATATACTTTTTGTTATTGTTGTTGAACTTTGGGCACCTCGAGGCGGTGTAATGGTTATCAAGCTTGTCTCGCTACAACAATTACGGCTGAGTAGTAAGCAATCCTCACTGGGTGCCCCATACTTTCGGCCTGGTGCAACATCTACGCTTGGAAAATCACTATTATGTGGAAATTTTATTTGTTGATTATTTTTTGTCTGTAGTAAACCTTAAAAAATGCTTTAGCGAGCGAAGGCCGAAAGGAGAACGAAAAATATTTCACGATATTGTTTCTTTAAGGGGGGAGATGATGTGTTAAATTTAAGACACCTCGATAGGGACCATTTACTTTCGACCGACGGCTATCAATAATCGGAGCCAACTTCAAAGACTGAAAGAAAGTGACGGAAGGAAGATTAAAATGTTTTGGCTTTTGTTTTGTTTTTTTGTTGTTGTTGTTGCTGTTGTTTTTTGGGGGTGGGGGACGAAAATGACATGACAAAGAGAAACTTGTTTATATGATGACCGTTCCGCGTAAAGGAAGACAGAAGTGCACACCTCCCCGTTTACTTACGCCTCAACCCGCCTTTCCTCGCTTATAGTAGTAAAGTAATTCCTGAAAATAAAATCTGGTTTACTACTAGAAAATGTTTTATCTTATCACTCGAGAAGAGTAATTTTTAAACCAGAAGCGTTTGACTGCAAGAAACTGCACCCTTTCAAATAATCTGTTGTCTGGTCTTAAGTGCAATGCAACACCGTCATATTTCATATTTATTAAAGCTTCGTCAGAGAGTGAGACATCGAGAAGAAACCTTTTTGGTATTTGAACATTTTGTGTTGCTCAATTTCCATTGGTCAATCATTTATCAAATTCGTTCAACTATTTTAAACGAACGAGAGTATAATTTATGGCATACCGAATTCAAAGAGAGATTACGCAAACATCCGAAGTTTCAAGAAAAACCGGGTTCCAAATTGACATTCGAAACCGTAATTATTGTTAGTTTTATGTATGTAAGTGTATAAAAATTAGTTTTTTCTCAGTTTTATCGTCAATGCTTCACAGACACTATGAACTTTTCAGCCCATCCTTGTACACAAGAAGAGTAACACAATATATCCAAATTAAAAATTACAAAAATGTGGCCTTTATATACAAATACAATTCCAATGAAAATAGGATAGAAATGGTACGATGAAAAAGAATATATTACACATAAAGGAAACCCTGGAATCCCATGACAATCTAAATTAAAAAAAGGAAATATTTATGTTTGAATTTCTGTGGTGAGGAATTACGATAATTTATATTAATTACACGTGTTCTATTGTCACTTCCTTTGATATTGTTATCACAATATTTTCCAACACTTCTCCAGAAAATTTGGAAGAGAGATACATATGGATAATTCTCCGAACAGCACAACCAAATACCTTTCTAGTGGTCAATCGCAAACTATCCTACTTACTCACATGATCTTCATATCCTATCTCGTACATTCATATCACAACTTAGTTAGTAACCTTGAAATTGTATTAGCTCATGGGCCGTGTATTTAATGTATTTTAAGAAGTAAAAATAAAGTACCTTAATTGAAACCGTATTTCACAGAGACTATTTATTAAAATGTTATATTAAACACCAGTTCATGAAAAATTGGAGTATTAATAATAATAATAATAATAATAATAATAATAATAATAATAATGAGAAGAAGAAGAAGAAGAAGAAGAAGAAGAAGAAGAAGAAGAAGAAGAAGAAGAAGAAGAAGAAGAAGAATGCAGCAGAACCAAATGAAGAAGAATGAAAAAAAAATAATACTACAGGCGTTTGAGTCTGGTGTTTATTACTGAGACTGATTCACAAAACTGAATATCAACTATAAACAGTTTCAACATCCTTAATAGGTTCATAGCTGACATTAACCGGCGGATTATCAAAACGAGAACGCTTCTCAATTCCCAGTGAATGCATCATCCTAAGTTTGATGTTGATCGTCCATATGTGTCCAAATACGAAGAAGGCAGAGGATTAGTACAAATGTCGCACAAAGCCACATCAATCGTTCTTCAAAAATACTTGGAAAGAACAGAAGTGAAGAACATGACAAAAATAAGAAATTTTATTTAGTAATAAAGCAAGCCAAAAAATTAAAAGGAAAGATATATAAAAATTTTACAGAAAATTTGGAAAAGCACCAATACATATCGAAAGGCCACCATCTAATGACAATATGCAAACATTTTGGGAGAATATTTGCAGCAGCCTAAAGGAATATAACCCAAATGCAGAATGGATCCAACGTGGAGAAGAACGAATTCAAGATACCCCTCTGCAACAGTGGGAAAGTACAACCACAAATAATGTTAGGCAAGCTGTAACGAAATCACAAAGAAAAGGAAATCGCCAGGAATTGACAAGGTGGACAAATCTCTCATCAATCCATAAAACCCTTGCAGAAACTAGCAGCGCCAGTAAATAAACCCAATGAAATTACGGAATGGATAACTGAATGTTTTACATATCTCATGCCAAAAATGAATGAAATAGATGATCCGAAAGATTATAGTCCAATAACACGTCTTTCCACCATGTATAAGTGTTACGGTCGAGGTTGCTTGTACCACAGTGATGGTCCAAGGTAGAACCAATGAAGAATAACTCGAACATAGGTATGGAATAACGCAGATATATTACAAAAAGAATATGTACAAAAGAAGTTGAAGTGTTAGTAATAACAATCAGGTTAGGTTAGAGAGAACTATGTTGTCTCGACCAGTATCACTATTCCAATGTCTTACAGTAATCGTCTGACAGGACTCTGTCTCTGACTGACTGACTGTCTGACTCTGCGATTGCTACTTCCTCAGGAGCAGTATTTATGAGATACGGAATAGCCCATTACTATTATGGTTAAGTTCCCATAACAATAAGTTGACCACGTCTGTCTTGACGAATCGTATTAATCCTTTTTCAAAGCGAACAGCATTCTTCCACTGGAAAAGAAGGGATGCAGGAGACATTCATATATTTGCAAAGATCAACTACTGATAAACAAAATGATCCTGGAAAATTACATGCGAAGATGTAGAAATCATAGAGAAGCGTGAATTGATTATCGTAAGGCCTTTGTTAGTGTGCCACACTCTTGGATCCTTAAGACTTTGGAAATGTACAAAGTTTCCCTTGAGGTAGTAAATTTCCTTAAGCACGGCATAAGAATGTGGAATACTACACTATACCTAAATCACACCAGTGGCACTGCCATCTCTAAACATCTGAATATTCGACGCGGAATTTTTCAAGGAGACTCGCTGTCACCTTTTCTGTTTTGTTTGTCCTTAATCCCCCTTACGCATGAACTAAACAACAGTGTCTCTGGTTACAAACTAAATAAGATCGTATCCAGTCATCTACTCTACATGGATAATCGCAACCTCTTTGCCAAAGACAACAATGAGTTGAAGGGCCTCCTCGATATTGTAAAAGGTTTCGGTGATGACATAGTTATGGATTTCGTATTAGATAAATGTGCAAAATAAAATTAAAGAAACGGCGAATTGCAGTAACACCCTCAACAGATTTAAACTTTGTCACAAAGAGTAAGGAACTGGAACAAAATGAAGCCTATATGTACTTAAGAATTAACGAAGCAGATAGTATGCAACATACGTAAATGGAGGCGAAGGTAAGAAAGGAGGACTATGCGCGTGTGCGACTGCTAATAGATACCAAGCTGAATTCAAAAAACAGAATATCAGCCATAAACACCTTAGCTGTCAATGCAGCTTTAACTTCCTTAACTGGACAAGAGCGGACATTCAGCGAACGAATGCCAAAACGAGAAAGCTTCTCGCTTGCTACCGCATGCATCAACCCCAAAGCTGATACTGATCGTCTCTATATGCCCAGAACCGAAGGAGGCAGGGGATTAGTTCAACTAAAACTGTCCTACGAAATTCAACAATTGTCCTTCAAAGATACCTGGAAATTGCAAAAGACTGAATGATGATATTTTCCGAAGAACATGAAAGTATTAATCGTTTTTATTCCGTAATAAAGGAAGCCAATTTCAAACTCGAGATTCAGATGAGTGCAGAAATACAAGTAAAGCACAATACACTGACTGAAGCTGAAAAATACATAAACATGAAAGCAAAGACAAATGCAACAGACCAGATACAGAAACAATGGCAAGATAAAACTGATTCATGGCCAATAGACTTCTCGGATCACAAAGGTGATGTAGACAAACCCCGGACACATCACTGGCTACGTAGCGCAGAGTTAAAAGCTGAAAATGAAGGTTTTATCCTTGCTGCACAGGAACAGTGCTTGTTAACTTGTACACATACTAAAGGATTGTGTTATCACAAAATGCAATTTCTGTGATTCTGTTTTCATTATTATATAGCTCTCTTCTTCCATTCAGTTCTCTTTGTATTCATATCCTCCTTTGAATTATCCCTACTAATCATCAATTTACATATATATATATACACACACAGATATATATATATATATATATATATATATATATATATATATATATATATATATATATATATATATACATATATATATATATATACGCACACACGCAGTACGGTGGAGAAATTTCAACATTTTTTATTTTTTAATTTCTCGCATGCGCGTTGTCTTCACAGTATAGTAGGCTCATTTGGGTAACGTCTGTGACATAATGAGCACCATAGTGCAATTCAATCTGCCATAAGTTTGAAAGCGACATGAGATTCTGCTTGGCATTCACGCCGGAAGCTCCAGTATGTAAACTTCAAAGTGTTTGGGTGTCAAGCTGACGGCATTGCAGAAGATTCGGAATAAGTTGGATGAGTCTAATGGTAATTACGAAGGTACAGTAGTTCAGAAAACTCACTCTGATCGTTCTGATGAAAAAAGAACTCTCAAATTTGTTGGTGAAAACGTTAGACTCGACACGGAGGCCTACATCAATTGTCTTGAGAAGGTATTGCTGCCCTTAATCAAAAGGTAGCTGATGGAAAACTCTATATCTGGCAATATATGTATGCACAAGCGGGAGAACCCAGTCATGGCTTTCAGACAATTTTGACGTCTACATCACCCCTTACATTTGGTCACCTAACTCCCCAGACTGCATCCCCGTGTATTAATATGTGTGCGGCGCAGTTGAGCGTGAGACGAACATAACCTCCTGTAACACCACAGATGAATTGAAGATAAGGATTATTGCAGCATCCACCAAATTGGACAAGAATAACGTCCAGAAGAGATTCATAGTCTGAAGGCAATGGTTGAAGCCAATGTCGATTTTATTGAATAAATTTACTCTTTAGTATTTCAAGATATTTTTTCACATAATTGTCGTAAATATATCTGTTAAAATAAGATGTCATTAATCTTTTCATTTTTACCTAATTTAGTTGAAAATTTATTCATCGCATTCTATAGATATATATAATAAAACCCCTTAAATTCATGTTTAATTTATTTTAATTTATATTCGTTATGTAACATTTTATTTTATCTCAAATTATTACTATTTTCCTGAGTAAAGAACTAAATTATATTGCAAATATTTTATGAAACAGAACTACATTTTCATAAATATTTTACATTTACATAAATATGTTAAATATGTCTGCATAAATATTGTTACTCATATTATATTCTACATTATATAAATGCTCAGTTGTGTTTATTTACTTTTCTGTGTCATGAGCAAAATGCATTTTGCTAGAAAGAATAAATGGAAATATTACATTTATGAACTGAACGCAGGAAAACCCCATCCTGCATAATCCGTCGTATGAATTACCTTGTGTTTTAATCTCTCATATTACACAAACATAAAATGAAAGCGTACGCTCTTGTCACTTAAGATACATTTTTCAAAATATGTTTACAAATGCTAATCTATGGAAGAAAATCGCCTAATGAAATTCAGAAGGAAGAGAAAATCGAGTAATAATGAATTAGATAATAATGGATTATGCTATGGAAAAGAATCATAAAACGTTAACAATTGATGCCGTGCATGTGGAACTTAAAGAATATTTAAAAGCTGAACAGAAAAATGAATTAATAATTACAACTGAATATGTCCCTCTAATAATAAAATTCAATATACTGATTTAATGATGAAAACAAAAATCAGTTAAAGAAATAGTAAACACATAGATTGGAAATAATCATAGTAGATTCTATAATATCTGTTGCTGTAGTAGTCATGGAATCAAGGAAAATGTTTAACCAGAAAAGAAATGTCAAACAGCATTTTGGCAGATATAGAGAAAAGGATAGAAGTTCTGCAGGTTGAATTCTCGTTATGAGAGAAATAATGAAATGTAATATAATTAAAAGGATTCAGCTGCTGAAAATGGCATATAAATAGAATAAAAAATGAGGAAAATGTAAAGACATACAGAAAGAGAAGATAGCAGAAGGAAAGAAATCCTCTGTATGGAACAATAGTTTAAAAAGAACAGGCATTATTTCTCCAGGGAAATGGAGAAATCAACAAAGCATGCAGAAAAATAAGACATGATAGACTGTGCAAGTTCTGAAATGAGATATGAGTAAATGAAAATAATTATTGGCGTCATGAAGAATGAATTAAAAACATCGAACAGAAGAACAGGGTGATACATTTACAGGAACGGAGTGACGATGAGGAAGTAAATAAAGCATTTTTTCTAAAAGAATGAAGTGGATCTAACTTAATACGTAAGGTTTATAAATTATGTTTTAATGTTTGTGTTGTGGATTCCGGGATGAAATCCGATATCAATAAATAACAAACGCCAGGAATAGATAAGGAAAATAAATGTATTATCGTAATGATACAAACTGGTAATACGGGTTAGTAGATCCAGGAATGCGGGTTAGTAGCAATAATATATATACCGTCTCGGTATTGAAGTATCGCGGTATGACTCCTTACTGAGTCTAGGTACTTGTGACGGTGACTCTTGTTCTACCCTCTTCTATTACTACTCAGAAACTACTATCATATAGACTCTGGGTATTCTCTGGTAGTATTATATGTATTCCTCGGGCGAGTCCATCTGTGTGAAAAGGGGAGACCCCTTATCAGTATGTGCGAACAAATATTTAGCAAATATAATACTATTAGTACCACAAAGAAAAATTAGAATAATTTGCGTAAACACTTCCTATTTAACCCCATGCCACTGTTAAACCAAAATATTAGCTAACCATTTATATCTACAAAAAACAAAAAACATAAAACAAACCACATTCATATATATATATATATATATATGTATATATATATATATATATATATATATATATATATATATATATATATATATATATATATATTAAATGAGATGAATGAAACTATAAAATTAGCTATATATAATATAGTTTGCTATGTTTCTATTTCATTTGTGGTACTCTAAAAATATCATTAGCATAGTTATAACAGTGAATCATATTTGGGAAGAGAAACATTTTGTATTATGTTATATTCTTATGTTTCTTTAATAAATCATCTCCAGCGAGCGAGCGATTTCAAATATAATGATTTGAAGTAATGGCTTCGTATGTCTAGCGCACGTTCATACTCGAAAGGAGTCAATGAATTACATGTGTATGCAATCGAGGTGGAAGAAAGGCCAATGTTTTACGCTGACTGTTCTTTTTCTTTAATATTTCTTTCTCTGTCATCAAAATCATTCTTTTACTTTGAATCTTACTTGATATACATATTTCTATATCAGAAAATGAAATACATATTTGTTATCAGAAAAGGAACTAGTATATTTTTTTCAGAAAATAAAGTACAATTATATTTTATTAAATTATAGATTCATCCTTATTTGCCGTGAGCTGTTGCTAATTATCAAGGATCTCTTCGATATCTCCGCAGTATAAATCACATATGATATGTGAAACAGTTTTCGACGAAATCCTGAATTTGCTTTTCGTGAGAGAATTTTACATAAGGAGTTCAATTTTGCATCAGACGTCCAATTGTTCTCACATCTTTTGACCTCACTTACTTCCCCTCTCGTTCGCTTTCGGCAAACTCATACACACGTATACAAATATATTTCCAAAGAAGTAATTAATTTTTATTTATTAATCCAAGTGATTTTATTAATTTAAACGTTATTTTTGGTGGGTAATCTGTTTCTTTATTAAACACTATATTTATATTCGCCTACCGACCTGATTGTCCAAGAAAAATAATTAAAGGAAAAAATGCACCGTCCTGAAAGTGGGGCTCAATTTCGAATCCAATGTACCGTCCTGCAAAGTGGGGCTCAAGTTCAAATCCAATGCCCCGTCCTGCAAATTTGGCTCAAGTGCAAATCCTCATATATATATATATATATATATATATATATATATATATATATATATATATATATATATATATATATATATACAGAGGACATAGGAGCAAAAAATTACAAGGAAAATATTAATAGAGACCGGTTGAATTAACTTTTTACAAATGACTACAGATTACATCCTAACTTAATGTTTCAAATGAGCTTTTTTCTCTCTTAAATCTCTGACATAGATTATAACAAAAATTTACCCATTCTATCAAGTTTTCTTCTAATATAAATCTCAAGAGGCAACCTCGAATATACAATTGACTGGAAAGAATTATGAAAATAATAATAAAATACACAACAATAAACTTTTCAATCTAATTAATTGTCTCTTCTTCCATATCCTTTAATTCTTATCGCTTCAGTTTTTTTCATTATTCTGTCTTTCCTTTCTTTTTATTTTATTTGATGGATGGACTTGTTATTACTTTGTGCATCGAGCCCGGCAGTGATTATGACGAGGATGGAAGCTAATAACATATTTTGCCAGTGTAACCTTTATTGAAGATCAAGTATGGTTTGCGGGTGATGCAGCTGTCGCTTTGCGTTTTTATCCATATTTCCATTTCACACATATTCTCTAAACTCGTAATGTTTCTATTCTCGATCAACTAAGTAACACTAACGTCGCCAGAGTTGATCGTACGAAGTTGAAGCCGTTTGTCAGTACTAACTTCCCGGAGGACAGAATGTCAGACATTTTGAGACAATAATGACGTGACGACGCCATGATTGAGTCTATCTGCTCATAATCCTTGCAAGTTGGCATCGTCCCTGCACCCTTAATCATCTCTCAGTCGGGCAATGAAATTTGATTTTCGTCTTTATGATTTTTGTGTTGGTAGTTGCATTTCTCTTGGTAGAATTGCCAACAACATAACCGTTCTCATTCTATATAATCTCTTCTGAAATCGACTTTTATTGCAACATGACAGCACGTTTTCTTTACATTAGTGAGCTCACATTTTAACTATATCTAAAATTACCAAAGCGTATTTTATCTGTACCTTTTAATATTTTGAAGTGCTGTCTGTTAATAGTGACAAAATTCTATTCGATTTACTCGTTATCAAAATTTCCTTTCTCTATATATGTGATTTTATCTATTTTTATTATTATTTCAGCATTTACACGATCTATATTTTCTTCCACATTTCTCAAATTTTCCCCAAGTTTATGTCGCTTTATGTAATCTGTTGAATATATTTCTTGTTTTGTCAAAGAGATACATCTTTAGTATTTAATGATAAACCAAGCTGCACTTTTTTTTAGAATTTCTTAAAAGCATTTCACCCAAAGTAAGCGAGAGGGCCTCTAACAAGTAAGGGGCTAGAGAGAGAGAGAGAGAGAGAGAGAGAGAGAGGGGGAGAGAGAGAGTGGAAGTAAGAGTAAAGAGGGGTGCTTGAGGATAATTAGAAGTACGGGGATCAAGTCATCAGAGGATATCGATTGACATTATATTTAAATATTTGAAGATTATAGTTATAATGGAAGCAAATAAGATGAAGAGAGTTCCACTATCGAGAAGTGCGATAGAAGAAGCTGTTGGAATAGAGTTAAATAACACTGGTTATTTTTACGATTAAATAATGTGAAAACACGTCATTTTTACTTTTATATATTTAGCATCTCGTTTTATTACAGTTCATTATTATTATACAATGGTCTTTATTAATCAGTTGATATTGTAAATTAAAATAAATATATTATCAGTTTAACGGACGGTGTAGCTAAATATGAACATTGCTTGTATTCTTCGAACGTGTGATACATAATTTCTTTTAATTACACCCATGATATTCACAGTAATATTAATTTAATAAATTACGTCAAGCCATATAATTTATTTACAATTTGATATCGAATAATGAATTCATTATGATATAAAAATGGAAAAGAAAAACTAACGTAACACATTCTCGAGAGCATCGGTTTTATTGCAATTTTCCGAAAAGTACACATAATTAGCGAGAAATATATATACAAAAGCACATATGCTTAAATTGACTGGGTAAAGTGTAGCTAAATGTACAATAATTACATATTTAAATTTGATTTGTTGTTTATATTATGTGCAAGTGTATAGAATGTGCTATCCTTTTATGTTAAAAATAAATCCCTTTTATTAAAATATTTTATCTACATTTCAATCTATTTACTTAAACGCGGTAGTTCGAATTCCAGTCGGTTTCATTACATTCACATGCATGGAAAAGATATGAATCCCCACCTTCTCCCTCAAGCTATTGCTAAATAGCAGGACGGACTGGGTTCTGTAACACTGGATGACAACTGCTCTAGGAGAAGGCAAAGCTCTGAATTCCAAACCGGCCTGGAGAGGATTGAGCCCCGTGTGTGGTGCAGTAAACATGTTGCTCCTACGACCCTACGGGTCGCGGGATAAAAATTTAACTTAGACGCCATGTGCACGTTCTCTGCTTTTTACATGTATTATGTCGTGATTATTGCAAGGATACATAGGTGCCCGTTTATAGAAAGAGACTGTTGAAGAGAACTTAGAAAGAGTAACAGTAAGAGACCGTATTAGATGAAATGTGTCGAAATAGACTTCATGTTTCTTTAATGAGTTTGGGTAAATAGATGAGTAAAGCAGAAAAAGAGTTATGATAACGTGTTTTTTGTTTTCAGAGCAGTCTGGCTGGAACCTGTGGAGAGTCATGAACACTAAACTTAATATTAACCGTACGTAGCTTTCACGCATAAGAACGTGGGTTGTGAAAGACTGAGCAATAATCGAACTAAATCTCTTTTTATGCAAGGAATCATTTGCCTTCTTCTGCTTCTATGATGTCATGTCCTTTCAGGACACTGTCGATAATGACTCTCCACAATGTGCTGTACTTTGTAGCTCTTATTACAAGGTAACCAAAACAGTTATGTCCGTTTTTTGATTAGTCATTGAATTAAGTTGAAATATATACGAAATGCGTGTAGCAATTGTTTTCAAATTCGGACAGCCGAAAGTAGGAACATCAGACGTTATAAAAAACACACGCACTGTACCCGGTCATCAGTTATAAGCCGGACAGCTGTGAGAAGGATGAAAGTGTCTAGAGATCTCGTTCGGGGCTGTTTGCTTTACAACTTCAAAGTGGGGTTATCAGCAGCTGCATCAAGCCGCCGCATATGTCAAGCGTTTGGGGATAGTACTGTGGATGAACATAATGCAAGGCGTTCGTTTCGAAAATTCAAGTCGGGAGATTTGTCTCTCCATGATGAGCCTCGCAGTGGACGAGCACAGGTCTTGAATGACGGAGTCCTGAAGGCGGCCATTGAAGAAGACAGTAGTCTAACGTGTGGTGAACTGGCAAGACAGTTCAACGTTTCCGATGAAACAGTTAAACTTCACCTGCACCGCCTAGGTAAGAGGTACAAACTGAGCAAGTGGGTTCCGCAAACGCTGTTGGAGGTCCACAAGGGACAACGAGTGGCATCCTGCGTATCGCTGCTTTCTCGCCACCGTACCGCATCCTTATTCAATCGAGTGCTTACCAGTGATGAAAAGTGGGTTCTGTAGGAAAGTACCAAGCGTTCCAGACACTGGTTGTCTCCTCAGGATGCTGTCCCTCACACCGCAAGACCGCCTATGCACCCACGCAAGATTATGTTTTGCGTCTGGTGAACAGGTCGTCACGTGGTACATTATGAACTGCTAACAATGGGCCAAACGGTCACTGGAGACCTATACTCATAGCAATTGAAACGTGTGCAACAGGATTTGCGCCAGAAGGAACCAGCACTGGTGAATCGCAAAGGTGTGCTTTTCCTCCATGAAAACGCCAGGCCGCATGTCGCTCGAGTTGGTCAGGGATACCATACAGCAACTTGGATGGGAGACTTTGTGCCATCCACCTTATTCACCTGATCTTGTGCCATCCGATTACCACATCTACCTCTCCCCGGATAACCATCTTCGTGGGAAATCCTTCACCAATGAAGCAGACTTGCGCAAAGCTCTCACGGACAAAGGTGTCAAACCCCCCCGAGTCCTACCGCAAGGGCATTGAACAGCTGGAGACATGTTGGCAGAAGGTGCTGGATGCCGATGGCGATTACTTCGAAGACTAAATATAAGTTGCACATACTGTGAAGCGTTTTTTTTTTCCTTTAAAAACGGACAGAATTTTTTGGTTCCCTTGTATTTTTGTTTCTCCTTTATCTATTCTTCCAACAATTTACACAGGTAAGATATGTGGCTTATGCCCTCTCTCTTTATTATATCCCCTAGAAATATCAAATGTCTATTACTGATGTTAAATATCAGTATCATGTTAAGCATAAGTATGTTTTACATCATTTAATGAAGAGACTTTAAATGATTTAACATAACTTGACTTCGTTCAGTATTACTTTATTTAGGCTCTCTGCAGTGTGTAAACTAATGTTAGTGTACAAATCTAACTCATTAAAAATTCCTGAACATTCTTTCTAAATTAAGTATATACTATATATGATTGAATTTGACATATGCTCATATTATTTCTATATTTAGTATAGATAAATCACTATAGTCATACTGATCTCCACGGGTACATTCATTCCACTCACTATTTAGCAGCTGCCTACATATCTGCTGTTTTACATTATACAAAAAATAGTATTCTTGCGTCACGGCAATATTTCAAGAAATATGCTGCCTTGAAATCGATTAGCTAATAATTCGTGACCCGATTCCTTTGATTTTTTTCAATGTCGAGAAAGCTTTAAAAGTCTGCTATATGATATTTAAAACAGAGTTTATTTATGACTAGAAGGGAATTATTTCTTCCATTCTAGCCAACATTGCATGCACTGAATATATATATTGATTACTTGAATCATTTATTTTGGTAATATATAGAATTCGTTGCATCGAAGATTTTTATATATTATTTTTAAATATAATCGCCTTAATATTTTTTAAATTTCTTTTTCTCTTTTTCTTTTTTCTCTCTTTTATCTTTTTTTAAAATTTCAATTTTAAATCTTTATTCTCTACATTCTTATTTTAAGTTTAACACTGAATAACTATTTCAGGTTTTCCTTATTTTCTTTAAGGAATCATTAACATATCAAAAACTATATTATGCGGAGATATTAGTTTCACAAGAAAGAAAGAAAGAGGAATGATAGCAAGATTTCAACAAAAGCTGCAGTAAAATGTGAAGCCACAGTGAGTGCAGATAAGCCTGACAAGTAGACGCATTAACCAGCAGGTTAGGTTTAATACTCCAAGTTCTCCACCAATATTCGGCACACGGGGCAATTGATTGAGTGATTGATTTGTTTTGTAGGGCTTATTAACCTTTTCCAGGATATTTAAAGCAAGAAAATACTTCTAGATTGTAAGGAAGTTTTCTTTTTAGATATCAATGCTTTCGAAGTAAAAGTCTTCCTGATAGGTTAACTTATAGATTTCTCAACGTTGTTTGTGAATATAACCAACTCAACTGGAATTAGAACACGGCTCTCCGATTAACAATTCCAAACCATTATCTATTACAGCACCCGTACATTCAAGCTTACTGTACCTGGTATTCCCAAACCGTCATCCATCTACGAACTTATGAAGTTTGGCGTAGCGTAATTATAGTGATCGTACGGGAATCGGTATTTTTACGTATTGTTGCTGTAAGCCACACATCAATAGCTTAGTAGGTTAAACCCTGGGTTCCACAATTTGCTCTGTAATATTTAGTAAGCCTTTGAATCTTAGTTGCTCTATTTACATGCTTAGGTTGAAATGATTACCTAGTGCCACATCTAAACTACACTTAGAAAAACAGCATTACGCTGCAGATTTATTTATATATATCTGAGCACAAGGAAGTACTTTCCATCCTAATTACGCTTATTCAGGTTGCCATGAATTATCAAATTTAACTTAAGTTTCTAATTTACATTGAAATTTTTTTCTTACATATTTATTGATATAACATGAAGTGAATTTAAATGTGAAATGTATGTTTACGGAAACTGGCAGAGCTTTTTTTCTGGCGTGGTAACATTCAGATATGTGATCTAGATCTGTATCCAATTTTAAATAGGAATATATCTACCTACAGATAAAGAAAGTGATTGAGAGAGACAGAAAATGTGAACTTGAGAAATGTGTGTCCGTGTATTTTTGTTTTTTTTCTGAATTAATTAACTTTCTATCTTTCCCTATCTTTCTCTATAAATGGATATCTTGGAGTCTATTATTATTAACATGCAACGTCCTGCGCTGTGTAGACACGGAAACTACTGCCTGAGTAGGAAAATATTTAGTAACAAATCCTTCCCTTACATGACTATTGTGTAAGTGATTTCTTAATACCAGTTGTTGATAAATTTTTTTATCAGCATCTTCGTTTTATATTGCCGACGATTCTGTTTCTGAGGAAGTGTCGGCCAAAAGGCGCCAAAACTCCTGTGCTTAAACGAGATACTTTTGTATCTATTTTAGTAATAAAAAGTATTATCCTTGCCCTTATATATATATATATATATATATATATATATATATATATATATATATACAATTTTAAGGTAGTTGAATTCCAATATAAAAAAATTGTAATTCAAAAAAGTGCTCAATACAGAGTAATACTTAATAATATTTATTAACACTTATAACAAAAACATTTTATAAACCACTACATAAATGCAATGATTTTTCAGCACTATAGGTTCTTCTTCAGGTTGCAGTAGGGGTTACCCGGAGAGTAAACGATCATTTTATGGTTTAAAAGTAGCAATATCCACCCAGGAAGGGGACAAATTACATTTCTAGATTTGCTTAATCAGTCTAATTTTAGGGCTCCTGATAAGTTCGAGGTTAACCTCCAAATTGGATTACAATTGACTGCACAAGTTAAAATCAAACTTATATGTTAACATAGGTACCTCCGAAAGATCGCTAAAAAAGAGCATAGCATGATGAAAAAGACGCTAAACTTGGCGAAAACAAAATTCTATCGTCTAAATGTTTGTTATTATTAAGAGAAAAGATCAAATTATTTTGAGGGTGTTTTCTTTACATATTTTAATCGTTCCTAACACGTCCAAAATTTTCGTTAAATTCCTGTTTATTTTTTTTATTCAGCAAAATGTACAGATAATCAATCGTGTCAACCAATTCTTTTTTCAATTTTATATAAAAATTGACAATGTCAGTTTCTTTTAACAAGCAATATATTTCTTTTAAAACTTACTTTAATAAAATTAAAAAATATAATGTTTATTTAAAATATTTTGAAATAAGTATTACTTAAATTCTGGGCAGAATAGATGTAGTTTAAAAATAAGACAAAGCAGGACATAACATTTGGTGTCACTTGACAGGTGATGAGTGATGATTTCATCACGTATTGTCAGCATACGTTAGGAAACGTTACCGTACGGAAAGACAGATGTGATATAATTATTTACATTTACGTGAAACAAATTATTTACCTCGCTATTTTTTAGGAAAACTTTCAGCGATCTAAATTTTTCGTACTTAGCTTTCACTTTTACGTTTACAACGCTTTATGGAAATATATAAAAAATTAGAATAAGACTGTTGAGAGTGAGATTAGATTTCATAAGAATGTTATCTAATATGAAATAAAGCTTCGGAATGGGATCACACATATATCGACAGGATGTGGGCTTAGCGATGGGCTCGCCATTATCACCAGCAATGGCGAATATATACATGGAATTATTTGATAAAATGGCATTAGAATCTATATATCTAAAGCCAACTATATGGTTAAGGTACATAGATGACACCTTCATACTTAGGCCCCACCAGGAAGATGTTCAGGTTCTACTGGACCATATGAACTCAAAAAGTCCTTCGATACAGTTCACAATAGAAAAAGAGAATAACAGAAAAATTCCCATTCCTGGATGTTCTAATATCTCGAACAGAGCATGGGTTCCAGATACCCGTATACCGTAAACCGACATTGACCGGACAACACCTCAATTTCAACTCCCACCATCCATACACCGTAAAGAAAGGGATCGTCCGCTGCTTACAACACAGCAAAAGTCATAAGTGGCGACCCAGAGACATTAGATAAAGTATTGGTCAGTATAAGTAGTACCCTACAACGTAACAACTACCCTTGGTACATGGCAGCCCCCCCCAAAAAAAAAACTGGGATTGGCGGGTACAAGAGGAGGAGGACAACAACACTCAGAAAACAGTTTGCTTGCCTTATGTGAATGGGTTTAGCAGATAAAATACAAAGGATCTACGGTCCATATAACATCAGTCAACCTTCAAAAGCGTGACAACACTTCGCAGATATCTCTCCCGAGTAAGACCCCCCATAGAGGAGAACATGACTAAAAACTGTGTGTACGCTATCCCGTGCAGCTGCGGAGAGAATTATAAAGGAGACACAGGCAACCCTCTCAAGGTAAGGCTTCAAGAACACCAGAAAGCTCTAACACGAGGGTAACTGGAAAAATCAGGCGTGTCTGACCACATAATGAGAGAGAAGGGCGATCACCGCCCTCTGTAGGATCAGGTTGAGATCATAGACAAGGAACACCATTGGAAAATTCGTAAACTTAAGGAATCAGCATATATGCTAGGCTAAAAAATCTCCTGAGCCGACCAAGCATAAAAATAAATACAATATGGAACCAGTAATAAGGAGTGCCGGTGAAAGGCGTTAATAACAACAAAGTTGCAATATGAGCTCTGGTAAAATCATGTTATGATAACAGCAAAAATTGCAATATGAGCAGTGGTAAAATGGTTGCTGAAGACATAGGTTTATAATATCCAGAAATTCATACACAGATGTCTTCAAGGACACATGGCACAGTGGATAAGAGCGTTGGTTTGATCCAGTGACAGGACCCAAAGAGTGTAAGTTCAATACACGGTTAAGGCAGAGGGGAAAATTAACAGGAGATAACTGACATCCATTAAACATGGCACGTGGAATTAGAACAGACTACCCCAGTGAGCGAAAAAAAGGGTTAAGTTCGACATTCTAACCAGCTGAAGAAGGCCGAGGCGTACAACGGCCGAAACGTTGTAATAAATATGGCGACAAAGATAGTATAATGTAAATAATATACCTCATCTCATAAATATAGACAAAAATTAATATGATAATATAAATAATAAAATAATTTGAGAAATATCAAGTAACTGATACATAAATGCATTTTTCTTCGAAAAAGTTTTTTGCTTTCAGAAAATATTTTCCATATTCATAAAAACATCTAAAACCAACTAAAAGCATTTGAAATTACATATTTTTGTTTTATTGAGTTTTGTATGTTAAAATTCAGAGCTGATTTTCTGGGATGGATGGTCCAATTAATAAAATACATAGTTTGCTTTCCTCAAAGCCTTGTGCTTTTAACTAATATAATCACTAAACTGAATGCGATTGGATTTCTAGCGTTTTCATAATATTAGTTATTGGGAGGGGCGGTGATAAATATAGAAAAAAATATTTTCTATGACTTTAAAAAAAGAAAACATATTTATAATAATTTCCATCATTTGTGAATAGTTTCTGAAATTTTCATTAAAATCCGACAATGATTTTTATTTTTGCAAGTTATTTCAAATTAATGTCTGTCATAGAGAAAAAAGAACGCGCTGAAATTGTATATGTTATTTAAGTAACTACACTGACACAAAGAGAAGCAAAGTTTTTTTAATCAAGAGTTAGAATGTTCCAAAAAGAAGTTAAAAATGTTAAAATAATTTAAAATTACTTTGTTCTCTCCTCTTAGTAATAACATAAACATTTAGACTATAAAATTTTGTTCTCGTCAATTTTGCCGTCTTTTTCATCATGCTATGCTCTTTTTAGCGATCTCTCGGAGGTACCTATTTTACCAAATGACAAGTTTATAGTATTCCTTGGTCCTAACTCAATAAAATAACATAAATATATAAACTATCAACCAAATGATAACTTATTAAGTAAATTCACTACGCTAATTAAAGTCCTCAACAAGGTTACTTATATTAGGCGTAAAATTTACTTCTAACAATAAAGCTGTTAACGCACCGCATCAGTATCAGCGGGGAATGACAAGTAGCACAACAAGCGAAAGTACGACAATGTATCAGGAGGGGGAGGGGAAAGATGGTATAGGAGAAAGAAAGAAGAGCAGCCGTTAGACTTCGTCTCGAACGAGTAAACCAATAGTAAGTAAGCCAAGTCTACTTTTACTTTATAGCTGATGAAAAGAAGCCACTTAAAAGACAGGGCAACCAAGATCCATCAATGTAATCAAAGTGCAGCAATAATAATGACAAATTTCAACTATTAACAGGAGGAAGTGTTAATTATCTATATAGGATATTGATAATAAAAACCTGAACTCAGTTCCACTATTACATCTCAATTAAACTTCCCGTTAGAATTAATCACTTATCTATTTCGAACGATATCTTATGGTCGACCATCAAACCTGTTACTGTAGAAAGAAATCCAATCTGTTACTATAGAAAGAAATTGAGAGATTCGATGACTAATAGGGTATTTGAAGCTATCCGTTGAAATGTCGCTCATGTAGACAAATAATTCATTGTGTCAATAAATACTAAAATACTATAACTGTTCTTTTGATAAATACATACTCAAGGTGTACTTAATATGTATCATTATGTTTCATTTTCTCCCAAAATGTCCATATAGGCTCTTTACATTCAAAATCCGTGAGCGTGGTTAACCCGCAAAATTGTCGAATCTGAAATAGAAACTAAAGAACGTTACGCAGGTTAAGGACAACCTAACAATGATATTGCCATATTGTGCAAACCAGCTTGGGGGAAGTTTTATTAAAATCAATTCACAGAAAACTGTGAAATCCTAAATATCACTAACATGCTATTAGCGTGGTTCGGGGTGTAGTATAGCTGATTCCATTTAGTCTTGGTAAATTGCTTTAATTTAATTGATTTAAATTAATATGATAGCTTTAATTTAAAAGAGAAATCAATTACCTCAGATCAAAATACTTTAATAGCATCATCCACAGTAAATTTACGTTCATGTTCTTACGACATTTTACATATATTTGCAGATCTTCTATCATAATTATATATGATATTTAATGAGACAAGTAACTGAAACATGATCAAATAAGAAAATAAAATAAATAATCGAGATTATATACTCAAAATATATATCTAGAAAAAAAATTAATGTTTCAGCGTAGCATCTCCTTCGCTCGCATGTTTAGTAGCATTAAAATAAACAAGGATGGAACACGACAGACGAAAACATTTTCCACTTTGTCACAGCTTTTCACACACAAACACAAACACACACACACACACACACACACACACACACACACACACACACACACACACACACACACACACACACACTTGACTATAATAATCAGTTATTGTAAATATTTATAACGTTCGGACTATTGCCTTCGTATTTATTGGCATATTCACGACGTTTCGAGCATTCGGCATTCTTCAGTATATCATACGAACTCCCAACGCCAGCGCAATGCATCATCTCAATCGTTGTATGGGAGTAGGTTAGTAGTTTAGAAAACTATGAGTTTTAATACTGTCACATATTTATTAGTTACTTAAACGTTAGTTTTACTAGATACTCGCATATGAAATCCGTCTGCACACGGAATCCATTTTACTAAATAAAATGTGCTCTCCGCATGTTCTTTATTAATATTTCTCGAATTCTCTCTGGTGCTTAATAATTCGTTACAGAAAGTGTTTTGTTAATCTATAAGTGTTTCTTTCAATTTATATATCAGTTAAATAAAGATAAAGACATTCAAATCTGTAAGAATATTAACAGAACTTCTTAATGAATTCATACAATATTATTTTACATCAACGACCCCGAGAATGCATTTGTACAAAGGGTGATGTAATTTGTCAGGAGTGTTTCATTGAAACACTAAATATATTCCGTCTAATCATTTCTTTTGTCAGTCAGTTAGTTATGTTCCATGCATGATAAACGCTTAGGCGATAATGTATCTTTCGGTACATGGCTGACGATGCAGATTTTATTCCCGCAGAAGTTTGCCATTTCTTTCTGCGGTAAACCAGTTGCTATCTATCCTGCTATTTGAGGGAGAAGAAGAGGATTCATAACTTTCCCAAGGGTTAATACCGTAAGCGAATGTAATGGATTCCTCGGCCCGGGCCGCTATCCATTACTCCACCTCAATTTTCTATTGTAGCGATGCGAAGAAAAACTAGTATCTTTTGTTAAGATGAATGTACGAGGCTCAGGTAACTAACTCAGAGTGGCATCAGTTCATAGAGTGAGGAAAGCGGTCAGTCTTTTATTAGCTACCTGGAATCAAATTAAATTTCGTTCTTATTTTTACCAAGGCCAAGGTTAAACCGGGTCAGTTACGCAAGGAACAGCACAGAACACCATCGCATTTTTTCCCGTTGGGTAATATAAAAACTGTGGCCAATTAGTAGACTCACTGTTGGGAAATTCACATAACTCACCGTTTTCCCGTGGGGGGAAAATGGTTACTCCTAAAACATAGAAATGTCTTCCAGCAATTTGATGTCACGTTGTGAATTATACCAATTAAGACTCTATATTTATTAGACATTTTCACACTGATTCTTGTTGTATACATATATACAGTTTCTCTATGATGGTCACGTATAATTATTTTATATAATTTCATGCAGTATATAATATCTATGAGAATAAAATATGTTTCATATTCTTTTCTTTCAATTATCCTGTTCCGTCCGTTTATTATTACTATATCATGGATATAATAATACCCATAATATTTTTACTTCCCTATCACCTTCTTCAAATTCCGGATCATTTTCCATATCACCACGAGTGATGCCTTCACTCAGGAATGCCTATCCACAAAATAATTAATAAATTGCAAACATAACTGTAACCTGCCCTCGAAGTAGTTTATTTATATTTTTTGTCAGCATAGCAGTTTAAAAGTGAAAGCATGTCCAAAATCATTGTAATGTACAACACAGGATAATAGACCCGTTTAAAAAAATGATGTATTTCTTACAAACAAAATATGCTAAATTCTTTATTATTTTCATTCCGTCGAAGAGAAAATAGGAATATTTCTAGCTTGTAATACGAAAAGAATTATGGTTCAGTATTAAATATGAAGCCGCTTAATTATTTTAGAAATCTATTAAGAAGAGCAATAGTTACAGAAAATATTTTTTTAAATTCCAAAATAGATTAATGTCTTTGCAATAAGGAATAGCGTGTTATTATTATAAAGCTATACGATTTTACATCTTAAGTCTAATATACAAAAATACGTGTGATAGGGGAAGATTCTCAAATAATAAGTTTCCAATCCATTTGACTATTTATCTATTGCTATACTTGTCGACGAATGATTCGCAATAGGCGATTAAACAAATTTAGCTAATCGATTGGCAGACAAATAATCGTTATATTAAAAATTTATTAGTAAAATTAAGTGGAAAAATAGTTTACACAAGATCAAATCTGGTTGAAACAACGGCTTACGTTTGAACCCTGACCTTATGCAGTTCGAGCTCAATCAGTATTTAAATTGGGTACTGCTTAAGAAAGAAAGGGAAAAATGAATAAATCATTCATTTTAGATTACAGACATCAGACAGAAGATCATTCATTGCTTTTTTATGCAAAAGTGATATAGATGCCAGCACTTTTGAATATACAATTGCTATAAGTATGTAGGTATGTATGTAAGCATATGCAAGTTGAATTCTGGAAAACATTATTTCTCAAATGCTGATATATATATATATATATATATATATATATATATATATATATATATATATCAACCATCAGCAAATACAGAGAAAACCACCCAACAGTGTCAAAAACCCAAATACCTATTACCACACACAAACAGACCTGCAAGGTAAGCATTATAACACATTCTACCATACGCAAACACATCCAAAAACAAACTCACCTAATACATATCTTAACCCATTCTACTATATGCAAACATATCCACAAGGCAGGAAGCATAATACATACTACCAGCGCACACAAACACGCCCACATAACAAATACAATTATGAACATACGCCAAAAAGCGCAAAAACAAACCTGCACAGACCACCGCACTGTCACACAAACAGACAAAGATCAGAATACACACACACTCACAAACCCAACACTTACAAATACCACCTAGCACAACAAACCAAACCTGGCAACCATTACCTGTATCCAGGAGTACAACCAAAATTCCCCGAAAAGTTCTACACACAACCCACATACAATCCATACAAATACAACAAATCTAAAAACGTATGGAACATGCCCCCTAACAAAAACAAACACACCTATATAGAACGACCGAGAAACAACAACCCCAATTACCCCCCCACAAAATTCTCACTGGCAACAAAACTCAAAATGTACAGGGAGAGAATATCTTTTAGAAAACCCAAGATATATTAAAAGAAACAATCATTATTTTTTAGAAGCCCCAGTCCAAACAAATAAAGCAGTTTAGATGACACAAAACCCAAAGTAATAAACCTATCCACATACACATTTACAAATGACGAAATCAACCTACTGAATTTGGGCCTAAAATTCTGCCCTGCTCCAAAAATCAATATAGCAGACCTAAAAAAAGACCTTAAGGAATTTGAACGCAAACTAAGACTAATAGAAATGTTTAATGATAACAAAAATATTACAGATGAGTCACTAGTAAAAAACAAATCTAATTTATTCCCAAACAAAAATACCAATACCAATGAGCTAAATATGTTTTTCGAAAAACTCTGGAAGCTCAACCTAGAGGAAAAATCCAAACCATTCGACAACCTCACATACAGACAAAGACTAGCCTTAGAGAACATCCGAAAAAATAATAACATAATTATAAAAGAAGCAGATAAAGGCAGCGCCATAGTGATCATGGACAGAACATACTATAAAACAAAAATTCTAGAAACACTAGAGGATAGGAATAACTACAAATTAATTGACACTAACAGACAAAAACATGATATCAAAAATTACAAAACTCTGCACAACACATAATAAAATATTAACAAAAAAAGAGAAGGATTTCCTAATAAACTTTATACCTAAAACAAGCAATTTCTACGGACTACCTAAAATTCACAAATTACGTGAAATAAAAGCAGCTATAGAGACACAAAAATCTGAATACATTAGCATCCTAAACCCCAGGGACCTTACATTCAGACCAATAGTAGCAGGACCAGCCTGTCCAACTAGTAAACTAAGTAAACTGATAGACATAATATTGCAACCATATACGAAACAAATTAAAAGTCATATCAGAGACGATATACATTTCCTTAGCTGCATACCACAAAAGGTGGATCCGGGAACTCTTATGGCAACTTTTGATATTAGTAGCCTATACAGCAACATACCCCATGAACTAGGAAAGAAAGCAATCTCATTCTGGATTGAAAAACATCCAGAAACACTACATCCGAGATTCACTAAAGAGTTCATTATCAATAGTATAGATCTAATTTTAAACAATAACACCTTTGAATTTGACAATAAAAATTATATCCAAACACTGGGTACAGCAATGGGAACAAAAATGGCTCCAACATATGCCACCCTAACATTAGCTTACCTAGAAGAAAACCTCTATGAACAGATAGAACAAATATATGGGGCAAATATAAAAGCCCAGTTCACTAAATCTTGGAAAAGATACTTAGATGATTGCTTCATCTTTTGGAAATCCTCATGGGGCGACATTAACCAATTTCATACTCTACTTCAAAACTTACACCCACAAATCAAATTCACGCAAGAATATAATTTTAACGAATTACCATTTTTAGATATACTCATTAGAAATAAAAACAACCATATAATCACAGATATCTACCACAAACCCACAGACACCCAACAATACCTTCATTTCAAGAGCCATCACCCCAAAAGCTGCCAAAAGTTTGTACTATAGTGACTGATAAACACCTCCGAAAAACCCGATTACTACATAAAACTCTAAAAAACGAGGCTACCCCACAACACTAATAAACAAAGGTTTTGAACTCGCAAAAAAATCCCTCTAGACCAACGTAGAAATAAAAAGAAACGTAACGTCGACCCAACTCTAGCATATGTCTCAACATACAACAAAAACAATCCAGAAATATTCACAAAAATTACGAAAAATCTAGACCGACTTAGCAAGAATAATAAACTGAATAATATACTAAAAACAACCAAAATAATTAAAAGCAAACGCCAATCTAAAAACCTAAAACACATATTAACCTCATCTAAATTTACCCAACACACAATACAGGGAGTCACAAAATGCAACAAAAAAGGTGTGGGGTTTGTGACATCATTATAGAAGGAAACTCCTACACTTTTGAAAACCCCAAAACAACGTTCACAATAAACAAAAACTTAAACTGCAACTCACAAAAATGTGATTTATGTACTTAAATGCACAAAATGCAGGAAGTCATATATAGGCATCAGCCAACAACTGAACAACAGGGTCTCCCTACACAAAAGCAACATAAAGTTGCCAGACAACGGAAAACTTTTTGTTTCACAACATATCTTTGAATTTAACCAGGGTAAATTTAATATCATGCCGATATATCAAACAGACAATTATTCCTACCTACAAATACAAGAAAAAAACTTCATAAATAAATTCAAACCGGAACTATATAGATCATGACCCCACACACAAAAGCACACAGCATGCAGACATGGTGACCAAATACAGTGATCAAACCGCTCTAATACATGCACGCAAGCTCACATACGGGTATCTGTGGAACACGAAAAATGTATATATGTACGCATATGTGTGTATGTGTGTGTATATATATATATATATGTATATATATGTGTGTATGTGTGTGTATATGTGTGTGTGTATATGTATGTATGTATATGCACGCATATTGGCGAAAGCATGGGAGCTACTCGCACAAACCCCACACAACTTAGGAAATACGTGTGTATGTATATGCGTATGTATGTGTATATATATATATGTGTGTGTGTGTGTCTGTGTGTGTGCGTGCTGGTTCCATGTAACTTGGGAAAAATGTGTGTGTTTGTGTGTGAGTGTGTGTGCGTGCGTACAGATTCCTTGTGGTGGGACAATGTACGTGTGTACGTGTGTCTGTATGTTTGTGTGTGTGTATGTATGTGTACAAATGTGTTTACTAATTCTTCGTAGTGAGTCAGTGTATGTATTCAGGGGGAATGTACACGCACATATATACACGCATGCTGACAGAAACACACGAAAACGGAAATAGATCTAAGGGATCTAAGAACACACAGGGGTTATTAAAACATTAAAAGATAAGACAACCCGATTCATCACTTCTCAAACCAACCTTAATTGTTTTATGACTCTTCGCTCAGAACTCTTCACTACCATTTAAAGAAAGACATTGGAATGACCAACACAAAAACAGAGAATGTCTCATATAGAGAATATTTGACATTGAAAAACATAAAGGAAAACAATTAATTATTTTTAATAATTATTTTTAATAATATGTGGAAATCTCCACCCTTTACCTGAAGACGGTCGTGAGACCAGAAACACGTGTTGTAAAACTATGTAAAACTATGAAAAATAAAGAATAATATTTTTTTAAAAAACCCACATTACAACTAAAAAAGTTGTCGGTACCTCTCTTCTTTTTAATATATATATATATATATATATATATATATATATATATATATATATATATATATATATGTATATATATATATATATATATATATATATATATGTATGTATATATATATATATATATATATATATGCGTGTGTGTATATATATATATATATATATATATATATATATATATACACGTGCACGCACACGTACACAGACACACACGCACGCATACAGGCTCACAGAGATATACATACACACAAACACATATATTTGTAAGACGCTAGTTGACGGTGAAGTCCAATATTGTATATCAATTTAAATGTTCTTTGAGAGATTGCATCTCTGATTAAAATGTTAATAAGTATGTTTGATTTACGATAACGACGATGACAAGAAAGTTTACGTTACAATTAAAGTCATAGTTCAATCTCAGAACATTCATATTCACATTCACAGTGTCTCCATATATTAGTCGAAAATAAATCATTGCTACACCAAATTAACAATAGACATAAACTTAAATAATAATATCTAATTTTCCATTATTTTATTTTATTATTTATTCATTTATTTATTTGGATTGATTATTTTTACTTGTTTTTGTTTATTTATTTTTATATTTATTTATTCTAATGGTTATTTTGACGCGAGCGGTTTATTAATTGTTCATTTATTTGGATTAATTTATTTTACTTGTTTTTTTTTCTTATTTCTTTTTTATTTTATTTATTCTTTTCTGTTGTCGATATTTAAGTAACGTAATAACATTTTTAGTTGAGTTTTGATCGTTTATATAACAGTTTGTTATAGGTGGGAAAGTAATTATAGCTGTTTTTTCATCCAGGTTGTTGGATTGATTGTGGCAGTCTCTACTACCGGTTATTTTGGCGAGAGTGGTTTGTTAATTTGTTTATTATTTATTGATTTGTTTGAAGTGGTTATTTTTACTTGTATTTTCTTATTGTTATTTATTCTTTTTCGTTTATACTAACGGTTGTTATGGTTTTAGATATTATGTTCTTGGATTAATTTATTTTACATATTTTTTTAATTTTTATTTTGTTTAATTTTATCTATTCTTTACAGTATTAAATATTTAATTAACGTAGTAAAAACTTGTTTTCATGTCTACATTTTGGCATGAGTTCAGATCGTTTATTTAGTAGTTCGTTTTGGTCTGGGATGGTAATAATAGCTATCTCCTCATCAGAAGCAAAGTTTACACATTTGGATTGATTGTTGTAGGCTGATGTTTTTCCATTATATTTTGGTGTGATTAGCGATTGTTTTTTAATTTCCCAGATATACTTAGAAACCATTGTGCTGTTCGCGTATTTACTATTCATGAAATATATTTTGTGTGCATAGTTACTTTGTTTTCAGGGTCCTACAGTTACTCCTATGTACATTTTATCGTCATTATCTGGCGATTTTACCGTGGTTTGGTATATTATGCTGGTTTGTAAACAATTACGCATTAAGGGATATCATTCTTTATTCTGCAGTTAAACATTGGGTGGTTTGTTGATAGTTTTCCTGTTGTAATTTTTATTATTTATGCCATGTTCTCGGTGCAGCTGTGACTAATTTTTACTGTGTTTTTTATTAATATTTTGTGGAGAGTGCTTGATTCCGGAAAGTGTTTGTGTAAGAGTTTAAGAATATTTTTCCTACGCTTGTTTTTAGGTTTTTGCTGTATGGTGGGTTGAACCATATGATATTTCTTTTCCTGTTGGCTTTTTGTACTCTGTGGTAAGTATGATATATATATATATATATATATATCGTCACATTTACTCTGATGAAAGCCACCTCCACACACATCGCATCACTTGTCATATCATCAGTCTCTTTCCTGTCTGGTATGTTGACTCTTGAGACTGGTACTCATGTTCATATGTACCATGCATATATAACAGATGAACGCTGTATCCGTTACATGCCTTCAATTTTAAACGGATTGTCATCAACCATGATATATATATATATATATAAAGAGAAAGAGCGATATAGAGGAAGAGAGAAGCTGACATATTAAAAAGTCATTTAAAACAAAAAAGAAACAATTCATAACCTAAAGTTTAGGGTAATACAATTTATATTACCGTAAAAATTTAATAGCGAAATATAACAACGTTTAAGAAATAGATACACCGGTAACTCTTTCCTCTCACATCACAGCTAATATTGAGGACGAAATATGTCATCAGCCACAAAAAAATATACAACCACTGAAAAATGCTTTATGACATGTTAGTTTCCTTTCATCTCACCGAACTCTCATTCTACTTAAATAAGGATTGGTTGGACTTAATGTCCACTGATTGCAGAACTTTCACTTTCGGAATTAGCCCTATTTAGCACTTACAATCTAGCTGTGATATATTCAGAACTTCCAGTCTTTGACCAGTTCTTCCTATATAGTCA
Organism: Acanthosepion esculentum; assembly: GCA_964036315.1. NCBI lineage: Eukaryota > Metazoa > Mollusca > Cephalopoda > Sepiida > Sepiidae > Acanthosepion > Acanthosepion esculentum. The sequence continues at coordinate 108,196,322 of OZ038478.1, forward strand.
GCAACACACTGACATCTCGTTTGATAAATTACAGACCTAATATGATAGTTAGACATTTCGCCAGTGGTCTTAAGTCGGGCACCAAAAAATATCCGTGGATTGTTGGAAAAATAAGAGCTCCTTACAGCGATTGAAATATACTTGGCAAATCTCGCACTCACTAACCTCACAGATCCAGCTTTCACACAAGTGGAACGGACATTTATCTGGAATAATTGGCCTAGTCTTATGAAATTGATGCGTTTTTTCTTTAATACTGGACTCAACAATACACAAAGAGTAAACATTATCGTTCAGAACCTTCCTAATAAATTAAACCCAGAATTTAATTTCTAACATATTACCTTGCCTCCATGAAGTTTCAGTCAAGATATTTTTTCAGCTATTTACAAAAGAATTAATCCCAGCGGGTATATAAACCTGTAATGTTTGGTTTCTAGTATATAGATATTAAAAGTGCTATGTAACATTGTATCAATAAAATAAAGAACAACATTGTTCTGTTTTTAAAATAAAGAACACCATTGTTCTACTTTGACCTCATTTTTAAACACACATATCTAAGATATTACTTGGATCATTCAATGCGTGCAATTAGATCTTGCTAAAAAGAAACAACAAATATATTTACGATTGTCGGCTCTAAAAGTCTTCCCATCGCTTGGCACTCTGTTCTCCTATATATGATCATATTAAAGCTGAATTTCACTGATATTGTAGAGAATTATTACATAAAGAATGCTACAGGAATAAGTGTGTAGGACAAATGTCTAAGTTACATCGCATTATGTCAAATATCAATAATCTGTTGCAACTGTACACATGTAAAGAACAACATACCAATATCAAATGTGCACGGAAATATAGTCAGATTAATTCTGCAAATTGTTAGGAAAAGTAAACGCGTCTTTAATAAAACTACTCAATTAACAATCTAACATGGTTTGCCTACAATTTTACCAACTTATTCTCCTCTAACTATCATAGTCAACATAGAAAAAGATTGACTATTATCTTTATATAATTAGAGTAAAACATGGTCGTATGGAATTCACATGGCTAAGATCGTCATAAACGTCCACCAGAAGGATATTATATTTAACCAAACTGAATAAAGGTTTTAGAAATTTCAACTCGATACTCTTTGTATTATCATGTCTTGCATCAAGTCATAACCTCATAAATGAGTCGTAATCAAACGCGCTCAACGTCACCTTGTTAAACGAATCATCGTATTGCATAACTATCATCATGAAAACTTTAGCAGGTATAGTGTTAATCGAAGATTTATTACCTGGGTTTCGTGCATGCATTTACATTTTTTTCATTTGAATCAGAGATTTTCAATTTGGTTTAGATCAGGACTTTGACTAGACCGTTCCAAGACTTGAAATTTCTTTTTAGAAAACCATACTGTGCTTTAATGGTTCAAATGATTTTCCTTGTGAATGTTCCAGCCCCGACCTAAACGCAAATTTTGAAGTCTGGGCAGCAAATTTTGTTCAAAATTGTTTGCTATTTTGCAGGGTCAATTGTGCCATCATTGCGTACTATTTTGACTGCAGCAAAGCACCCTCAAATCATAATGCTATCACATCTATGTTTAATGTTTGCTATCAAATACTTTTCATCAAAAGGAGTATTAGGTGCTCCCAAGATATACCACCCATTTTTCCACCCAAAACCCTCTAGTGTGATCTCATCTAACCATAAAACCTTTTGCCAGAATGTTTCTAGCTTATATGAGATTTGGCATAGTTGAGATCAGCAAGTTTGTGCAATTTAATAAGCAGTGTTGGCATTTGGTATTCTACCATGAAGATTAGTACTGTTAAGATTTCGTCACACTCTAGATTGGTTCTGAAATCGGCCAGTGAGCATTGGAGAACCGCAAAGGTCACAGCGGGATTTAGCTGGGCTTGCCGAACTAGATGCCTAATGGCTTTTGCTATCATTTACCGCAGATGGCCACGTCTTGATTATGATGCCATCATACCAAAGGCCTTACATTTATAAATAACTAGCAGGCTTCGCCCGGTCGTTACCGCTTCGCAAAGTAAGATCTTTGAAACAAACATTTTAAATGAACATTTCATTCATAGATTGGCTTGTTATAGTCAAGGTAAGTTTTACAAATAGATGCCACCTTTTTCAAGGCAAAGTAAATTGTAAATTTTAAACACTTTTCTGCACTATATAAAACGATATTCCTCAACAGAACTATTTTTGATGTGAAAATCAAAACAATTTTCTAACAAAAGAACACTAATGTAGGAGATTTAATTAATGTAATATTTTAAAAAAAATCAATATGCAAGTTAGTTAAACCTGAAGAGTGACATTTGCTAGAAGCAGATAATATATAATACAGACATTATTGGCTAGAAGTACGGAATATGTAATACAAAAATTAAGCGAAATTAAAATTTTAGCTACCTTAAAATTTTAAGCTAGCTGCAATTTTGGATACAAAACGAAGAGTTACCCCATTTGAACCATGAAAGCAACGATAATGGCTAATATAATATATTAATATATATTTTTAACCTGGCAACCCTGAATTTGAGGTCAACGAAAATCGTTCCATGCACCTAACTTTTCTAGGGTTGTTGAATGAGCTATCAATCATTGAAATCGGACCAATGGGGGCGGAGAAGTTGTTTGGACACACGCACACACACATACACGGAAAATCCTACTTATACACTGTACTTTATATATAAGAATTGTTACACGGTGGAGAAATGCACTCCAAATCGTTTTGATATATATTTATATCCTTCTCCTTCTTTATAGTTTTCAACAACGCGATTTTTTAAAGTTTCATCATGTTCTTTTGCATATATTCAATTTAAATTTAGTCTCTAAATGCAAACATTTGAATACAGACTAACTTATATTGTTTAGCTAAGGTACGCACAGCTTACCAAAAAACTAAACAAATTTCATTTTGATTTTTACGTATGCACAACACATTATTTGCACTAGCCACAACGTAAAACACAAATGCAGATTGTAAATATCAGGGTTCACTTAATCTTGCAGATCTTTATTTTTAATTAATATTTTATTTTAGCATAAAATCATTGAAAGAGGTAATTGTTTTAGTAAATTTTATCAGTTGTTGATTATCTGGAAAAAAGAGACAGCTATATTAAATATTATATTCGTTGTCACTTGCTTTTAACAGAAATCTATATATATATATATATATGAAGAAATATAGTCTTAAAGTGTGCTATATTTATGGGATAAAATGCTAAATATCAGAGATAGAACGTGTGTAAATATAAAAGTGAACATAGAAGTCAACATAGCACAGTGAAGAGGAGCAGAGAGACAGACAGTGAGGGAGACAGTGTTCTAACATAGATTGCTAGAGAGTTTCGGCCGAATGGAAGCGACGACATCCTCTTCAACTTAATGATACTTCAAACAGGGAGAAGCCCAGCGTCGTTATGACAACAGACTCAAAGAAAAAGCTGAAATGATCTTCCATTCATCGAAGGAAATGCATTTAGTTGTAAGCTGGGTTAAAGTGTTAATTCAAATTTTTAAAACACGTTTTTAAACCTCTAAACTAGAGGTCATCTGATGTTTTTATAATTTAAATTAATATCAGATAATATTATTAATTAATATGAAAATAATCAGAGTAATCCTTCTTTTCCTTTCCGCTGTTTGTGTAATGCAATTGTTTGTAATTATTTCGAATATAAGTACACGCATCGCCTTTTTATTGTAAATATTTAGAGTTAAGTGGCTGAGATAAATTCCCGTAGCATTATAAAAAGAAACATTATTAGTGTGCAACACCAATTCTTTTCATGTAACATCCTCGTTCGGGATTTTATTGTAAGATAATGTCTTTCTTTCTGATTTCCATGAGAAACTTTCGTTCGAGGGTTGTTGTTGCTCTTCACACCATTGTTTGTGTTACATTACATTGAAGGAAGGTTATGGTTAACATTTCATATTGGATATGTTGCCGCTTGTTCACGAAAGCGTCCTGTTTTCCAATAAATATTAAGGGGGAAAATTTTGCTCCATACTACAAAGGGTAGGATACTTTGGTGGGCTATGATCACCCATTTACTAAATAAAAAAGATACATAATAAAAGTTTCATTCTGATCTAACCTCTAACCTCTGTCTCATTGCTTTGCTTGATTGTTACGACATATCAAACGTTTGTGGGTTATTGAATGCCGGAATATATTGTGAATATTGCATTAACAGTCTTTTTAGAATAACAAAATTTTTTTCGAAATAGAGGTCATATTGTTTAATAGTTGTGTCGAGGCTATGTATTCATACCTTTGGAAATGTATTCTATTGTAAATGAATTTAACGAATCAAACTGGAATTAGACTCTCCGATGTGACTTTCCGAGGTGCTACCAATTACACGCCCTGCATATTCACCCACCATTCCATAATGCATTATGATGTAATATTAAAATAAGTTTATTTGCCCTCTTGATAATATTGATTATTTCTATTTTTCAGCTCACTATTCCTACTATGTCTTTTTCATTATTTATATCAAATTATAATGTAGCTACCCACAAACACCCCATGAACAAAGGCCGGAACTTATCAGTATATATTTTATATTTAAATCCTGTTGAATAGAGATAGTTGATATAAAATACACTGTATTGAAAGACTATTACATATTTTTTTATAAATTGATATTCTATTAATACATGTCATAAGCAATATGAATAAAAAATATTTAGTATAACATGTTATGATAAAATTTGGTTAGTGATATATATATATATATATATATATATATATATATATATATATATATATATGTATATATATATATATGTATGTATATATATATATATGTATGTATATATATATATGTATGTATATATATATATATATATATATATATATATATATATATATATATATATATCGTGGTCTGACGATTGCATCTAGCATGAAACAGACTGTCGCCTCTAAGTGTTGACTTCTATGTTCACTTTTATATTTACACACGTTCTATCTCTGATATTTAGCATTTTATCTCATAAATATAGCACACTTTAAGACTATATTTCTTCATATATATATATATATATAGATTTCTGTTAAAAGCAAGTGACAACGAATATAATATTTAATATAGCTGTCTCTTTTTTCCAGATAATCAACAACTGATAAAATTTACTAAAACAATTACCTCTTTCAATGATTTTATGCTAAAATAAAATATTAATTAAAAATAAAGATCTGCAAGATTAAGTGAACCCTGATATTTACAATCTGCATTTGTGTTTTACGTTGTGGCTAGTGCAAATAATGTGTTGTGCATACGTAAAAATCAAAATGAAATTTGTTTAGTTTTTTGGTAAGCTGTGCGTACCTTAGCTAAACAATATAAGTTAGTCTGTATTCAAATGTTTGCATTTAGAGACAAAATTTAAATTGAATATATGCAAAAGAACATGATGAAACTTTAAAAAATCGCGTTGTTGAAAACTATAAAGAAGGAGAAGGATATAAATATATATCAAAACGATTTGGAGTGCATTTCTCCACCGTGTAACAATTCTTATATATAAAGTACAGTGTATAAGTAGGATTTTCCGTGTATGTGTGCGTGCGTGTGTCCAAACAACTTCTCCGCCCCCATTGGTCCGATTTCAATGATTGATAGCTCATTCAACAACCCTAGAAAAGTTAGGTGCATGGAACGATTTTCGTTGACCTCAAATTCAGGGTTGCCAGGTTAAAAATATATATTAATATATTATATTAGCCATTATCGTTGCTTTCATGGTTCAAATGGGGTAACTCTTCGTTTTGTATCCAAAATTGCAGCTAGCTTAAAATTTTAAGGTAGCTAAAATTTTAATTTCGCTTAATTTTTGTATTACATATTCCGTACTTCTAGCCAATAATGTCTGTATTATATATTATCTGCTTCTAGCAAATGTCACTCTTCAGGTTTAACTAACTTGCATATTGATTTTTTTTAAAATATTACATTAATTAAATCTCCTACATTAGTGTTCTTTTGTTAGAAAATTGTTTTGATTTTCACATCAAAAATAGTTCTGTTGAGGAATATCGTTTTATATAGTGCAGAAAAGTGTTTAAAATTTACAATTTACTTTGCCTTGAAAAAGTTGGCATCTATTTGTAAAACTTACCTTAACTATAACAAGCCAATCTATGAATGAAATGTTCATTTAAAATGTTTGTTTCAAAGATCTTACTTTGCGAAGCGGTAACGACCGGGCGAAGCCTGCTAGTTATTTATAAATGTAAGGCCTTTGGTATGATGGCATCATAATCAAGACGTGGCCATCTGCGGTAAATGATAGCAAAAGCCATTAGGCATCTAGTTCGGCAAGCCCAGCTAAATCCCGCTGTGACCTTTGCGGTTCTCCAATGCTCACTGGCCGATTTCAGAACCAATCTAGAGTGTGACGAAATCTTAACAGTACTAATCTTCATGGTAGAATACCAAATGCCAACACTGCTTATTAAATTGCACAAACTTGCTGATCTCAACTATGCCAAATCAATACTGGACTATTCCATTTAGATAGCAAGGAAACAGGAGGAAAAGGCACTACTTGGTTTCGGTGAGAAAAAAAAGAAAGAAAGAAAAAAGTGGAGATAAAATTGTTTAAGATCTCCTGAAAATAGTCATAACTAATTGACTATTCCGTTTGATTGTGTAAAAAATACATATTAGACAAGCTATTTAGTTTCAATGAGAAATTGAATGAAAGTAAAGAAGGCAGAATTGAAGATAGAAGTGTTTCATGGGTGTTTCAGAAAAATAGAAGTTGTCATTTTCAAATCTTTTCATTTGTACCCACTTCTAAAAATAACGAACAGCATTCATATTTATGATTGTTATTGTAATATTTTATTAAAGACGTAAAGCTCAAATATTTCACAATATAATAGAGGAATTTCTACGGATTTTCAAGGAGCTCGCAGTGAATTTATTCAACCATGAACTTAAGAATTAAGTTAGGTAACTCCACTAATTCGCGATACCTAAATATTAAAATGATTTTTACATATTAAAATACTTTCTTGAAGCATTTATTTTAGCTTTAATTGAAAGCTAAATGATTAATTTCATTTCTGTTTCCAGAGTGGATACAATAATAGCATATTTAAAATAGAAATTAGAATGATTTTTAGAACGAATCATTTCTTTTTCAGAAAAAAATCGAAATGGCCATTTTTGATAGATTTATGTAAAAAAAAAAGTTAATACTCGGTTTTAAAATCTTGTAAAAATAAAATTTATATTTATGAAAATTTATTTTCAGAAAATTAGTAAATTTCAAGTTAAATTAACCTGTTCTGGAATAAATATTACTTAAAAAAAATGTATACAAGCATGTCTTAACCACGTGGTTTTACTATTCTCACGTTTCCATCGATATACTGACGGCCAAGGGTTTTGCCAGGTTATGTATGGTGGACCAGTATTGACATAAATTTACAAATTCTAAGCAAAAATGTTTTGTTTTTGTAACTACCTGTAATTTTTTTAAATTAACAAAATATATTAAGCAATTATCTAATATTTTATTGAATTCTTGGGTACTTACATCTGAATATATAATAAAAATTAAAATACTATAAAAATTTCTTAAATTAATAAAATTTCATAAAATATTGAGTTATATCTGTAATGGTATATTATTAATTATATATGATATTAAATTAAAATTTAATAACTGTAATAATATCAAAATTTATTTTAATAACTGTTGTAATATAAGTAAATTCATTATTATATTATCACAGTTAATACATTTTTAATTTAATAAATGTGATAATATAATCTATATAAATAAATGCGAATGTCAGTTTATCAGTGTGTGACAGTTTTTTTTTCAACTTTACATCTAGACGCTGTAGCCCAACAGATCATAGCTTTTTGTAATCGAGCTGACTCCGTGAGTAAATTCAAAACATTACGGAGCCGCAATCCTGAAATTTTGAATTTCCAAGTTTTCATTTTTGAGATTGCTTTCGGCGATATTTTTACGGTTTTTTTTAGATAAATTATTTGTACAACAATTTTATAACTTGGAAATAAATTTGGAAACAATTTAAATTAATTGCGAAATCTAGCGAAATTCAGACATGGACTAAAAATAATTGTTTTTATGGAAAGTAAAGACCTTTCTATATTGAATTATCTTTAAATTAAGTGGCGTTAGAAGAATTATTGTTGAACTTTTAAAAGGTAAGCATAAATATTAATACAATACTGAAATGAAGTGATCTATTTTGAGTCGAGAACACTTCTTCCTGTAAAGAAGAACTACTCCCAAATTGAGAAAGTGTCGTTAGCGATTATTTTCGCAGTAACGAAGTTTCAACGGTACATTCACGGAACACATTTCACATTGAACACGAACCATAAACCATAACTTGACATTTTCAGTTCTAAAAAAGGTGTATCTGTACATAGAGCAAATAGACTACGGAGATGGGGAAAAATCCTCTTAAATTATAACTTCAAGCTGAAGTTCCTACCTTCTAAAACACTGTCATGCCAAAGCACTATCCGGGTTAATCCTGAAACACAGGGAAACTCTTGAAGATACTGTGATTGCATCTCTTCGAACAGAAGGATAAAACCACATTATGTAACATAGTAAGGGAACTCCCTGTAACTCTCGACCAAATCAAACGAGAAGCTCTAAACGATGAATTTATTAGGCAAACCAACACCAAAATTCGTCAAACGGACCAACAGACTTCAGATATTTTCTCTCTATGCGACGAAGTACTGCTATATATTGAGCGAATCGCAATTCCCACAAAGCTTCAAAGAAGAAATCTGAAAGATTTCCATGTCGGCCACCCAGGGGTATAACAAGCAGGGAAAGCCTTATGCGCAGTTATGTTTACTGGCCGAACATGGATAAGGATATCGGAAACATCGTAAAATCCTGTAAAGGCTGTGCCTTAGCAGCTAACAAATATATCCCTTGGCCTAAAACAGACCGACCCTGGCCCCAAATACATATAGACTTTGCAGGCCCACTAGACGGATTCTACTATCACATAGTAGTAGATAGATTTTCGAAATGGTCCGAAGATCTTAGATGTAGAAAACTCATTACAGAAGTTACAATCAATTTCCTCCACGCACTGTTTGCCAGATTTGGGGTAGTCGATTGTCTAGTGTCCGACAATGGGACACATTTTACGTCCAGTGACTTTAATGTCACCCAAGGTCCAATGGACAGGCTCAGCGTTTATTTGATACGCTGACAAGAGCCCTGACCAAAGCTAGGGACACACCCACAGAAAAAGCCCTACAACTGTTCCTTCAGGTGTATGGAATTACACCCAACGACAACACTCCACCATCATTACTCCCAGCCGAGATAATGTTTGCGCATAAAATCAGGTATGATTTCGACAAGCTACTCCCCAAACAAACAAAAACCTTACGGACAAAGACTGTACCAAAAAACACTACAAACCCTGAAAGAATTTGTTTTTCCGTATGTTTCGTGATAATAAACCTTTCTGGGAAATGGGTACAACTGAGAAAAGAGTAGGAAATATGATCTACATAATTAAAGGTCTCCAGGTTACGTCACAAGAGACATTTCAACCAAATCAGGAAACGCCTGTCGGACGATGCTGACAGCTGTCCTCCTGAAGTAATGAAGCCATGGATATCATTTACGATACTTTTGATATGCCAATACCTGAAGAGACCCCGGAGCAATGCTGTTTAAAGAGGAAAAGGAAAATAACAGACTTAATCGTTGTTAACCCAAAGAAAAATTGTATTGAGACTCCTGCGGAGATAATAATTAGGAGGTGGGTGTTCTGGTAATTTACCCACGCACACATGGACTCTCCCAGGTATAAATAGCAGCAGATACTGCATTTTGGAGAAGGAAGTTTCCAGTAGTCAGCTCTGACAGTCGGGACGAACTTTCTTGCTGTAAAACTCTCGTTTTTATATGCTTGTATTACTGTTTCTGTTAATATATTTGTTTAACTCAATTCCTCTCTTTGTGTCTTTATTTCTGGCCCTAACAAGGCCACAACATTTCATTTATGGGATAAAACGCTGTCTATCAAACTTAGAGCGTATGTAAATATAAAATTGAACATTGATGTCAACACTCAGAGGCGACATATTCTCATGCTAAACGAAATCATCAGGCCACATGCGTCGTGTTTTTTTTTTCCCGAATCAGTGGTACATATTGCGTGTAGTTTGCACTAAAGTTTATTTTCTCAGGAGTGAATTTTTAATTTGTTTATTCATTTATTTGGATCAATTTATTTTACTTTCGACAATTTCGATTTTTAAGTAACGTAGTAAAAATTTGAGGTACGTTTGATCGTTTATTTAGTAATTTGTTTGGCCTGGGAAGATAACTGTGTCATTATTTTCCTCCAAAATTTACAGTTTTGGGATTGATTTTGTAGTCTATTCTAACGGTTATTTTGGCAGGAGTGGCTTGTTAATTTGTTTATTAGTTACTTAATTAATTTGGATTAACTTATATTACATGATTTTCATTATTTATTTTATTATTATTTTATATTTATTCTTTTCTGTTTTCAGATTTTAAGTAACGTAGTCAAAATTTGTTTACGTGCTTGTATTTTGAGATAAGTCTGATCGTTTAATAAGTAGATTGCTGTGGTCTGGGAAGGTAATTGTAACTATTTTTCCTCCACGTAGAGTTTGCAGTTTTGGGGATTGATTGCTGTAGTATATTCTAACAGTTATTTTGTCGGGAACGTTTTGTTAATGTGTTTATTATTTACTTTTTTATTTATTTGGATGAATTTATTTTCCTTGTTTTTTTATTCTTTTCAATCTTTGATTTTTATTTAAAGTAGTAAAAATTAGTTTTCGTGTCTGCATTTTGAGATGAGTTTTGATCTTTTATTTAGTAGTGTATTTTGGTCTGGGGAGGTAATAATAGCTATTTTTCCTCTAAGCACGTTTTGCAGTTTTTGAATTGATAGTTGTAGGCTTATGTTCTTTTTCTTATTTTCCATGATATTTTGATATGATTTGCGTTGTTTTAATTTCCCAGATATACTTGGAAAGTATGTGCTGTTTGCTTACTTACTATTTGTGAAAGTTGTTTTGTGTGCATCGTTTCTTTGATTCCAGTGTCCTTCAGTTACTCCTATGTATATTGTTCTTCATTATCTGATGATTTTACCGTGGCTAGTTATATTACATTTTTTTGTAAGCAATTACCGTTTAAGGGACATTTGTTCTTAATTATGCAGTTACACGTGGATTTAGTTTGTTCGGGTGGATTGTTGATAGTATTCCTGTTCTGCTTCTTTATTATTTGTGTCATGTTCTCGTTGCAACTCTAGCTGATTTGTACTGTGATTTTGTTGAATATTTTGGTGTTAAGCAACATGATCCGGCTGTAAGTTTGGATGACACGTGAATTGCGATTAAGGAGTGAACAATTTAGAGAACGAGTCCTGTTTTGGGGAGGGTTTATTGGCAATTGTTGATGGTAACAAAATGAACTCAACTGCTTAGGCTGAATTCCTAAATATCAATCTTCATGCATAGCTCACGAAACGAAAACATTGGATTTAAAACGCTAAATGATAATTATGTACAATACTACAGCTATTTTAATAGATGAATTGTTCGAAGTGCTCAAAATGCGCGACTTATATAATGATCAGCTTGTTGAGAGCATTTGAAAATGCAATTATGAGGCCGTCAATCAACTGTCATATTAGAAACGATTTTAGAATCATTAGAGATTCTTGAGATGCTGTCAACCTTGAAGGGAATTAAACTGTATCGTCTTCTCTGGACTCACGGATGCTTGAAGTAATTAAAAACGTAAATTATACAAGCAACTATTTACAGTCTTATTTGACCACTTTTTTCAATAAGTTGCTTTATATTTCATTTCTTTAAAATAAACCAGTTTTATTTGGTTATTCAAATTTTCATATTATTATTTTTATCCTACTCTCAGGATATATTGATTGATTTGATATATTAGTTGGAATGGTTTATATATTTTCTATTCCATCAAAAGCAAAATTTATCTTAAAATACGTGACATTTTAACAATAATGTCGCGTATGCAGTACCATAATTTAAAAAGAACATTTAGACACACATTTTCTTAATTATTGTATACATTTTTGGAGTGATGAATTGTATTAAACTTTTCAATTTTCGCGTAGTAAATATGGACTTCACTTAATACCCTAACTTTGACGACATTTGGAAGAATTTTTAAATCATTTTTGAAAATTTGTATGAGGTATTATGATAAAAAATGCAAACAATTCTTGCAAAAATTAATTATTCATCGATTTTTTCTTCAAACTCTAAAGTCCTTAATATATATTTCTATAAAATAAATTAATCTTTTATCTCATTAAATAATTAGATATTTTTATTGCAGTTTTTAATTTACGATTCGTAGCAGATTATAGAGAATTTGGTGAGAGTTTGAAAAAAAATTGATGATTCACATTCTCCATGGATTCCTGCTGTTGACTAATTAAACGATTTCTTTGACGATTTTAAATTCTAGAAAATTCATGAAATTAGATGTAAGAAATATATTTTATACCAAGATTTCCTAAAAAATAATGATTTCAATAATAAATTCTAGAAAATTGCATTAAATTATGTGGGGTTTAACAGATGTAAAAATATTTTTAACAAGATTTTCTAAAAATAATAAATTCAAAAATAAATTCATTCGTTTCTAAATATGTCCTGAAATTTTCAGTAAAATACCATAATTGCTTGACTTTTGCAAGATTTTCCAAAATAATGTATTATTTTAGCGGAAAACGCGCGCGAAAATGTACATTACACTGTTACACAATTACTCCGTTGACACATAAAAACAATATTTTTAACCGAAATTTTGATCGTGTAAGAAAGGTGTAAAAGTTTTTTGAAATAATTTCAAAATAATTTTGTATTTTCTCTTAATAATGACAAACATTCTGACGATAAAACTAAGTTTATATTTAATTTGGGGCCTTTTTACATCATGTTATGCTGTTTTATTTTTAGCAAAGAGGTGTAGGTAGCTAATTAAGATTCATCATAGAATTCAAACAGAAAAAAACTCTGAAATTCCAATGGTTCTCTCGAGTTAAGATAAAGAGATATATCTAGAAGATAAAGAGCTTTTTCATAAAATTTAAAAGAAACATATATATTTGTGCGAAGCTGTAACGTGATAATTTCAGTAACAAATCAGGATGTGTCAATCATCAAACGTTAAAATTAATCCAATCAATATAATCCTGTTTAAAGTTAATATACAAAAAGTTAATTATTGTTATTAAAATTCACCAAAAGCAAGGCAATAAAGCCATTAAGACACAACGTGTTATTGTGTGTAGATGAATCAGAAAAGAGAAACATTATTAACGTGCAATTGTATTTATAGAAAAGGGAGAGTAAGGCAACTTTACAGTGGTGGGACTGTGACCGAAGCCCAGACGCCAGATCAGTAACGATGATATTTCTAATTATTATTTGGATTTTATCAATGATCTCTTAATATATAGCAAATATCAGCGGATCATATGTGGCAGCAATATTCGAAACATGGACGAATAGTAGACCGTTACATATGTAAGAGAGATTCTGGATTGAAAAATGTCTAGCAAGACACAATGAACCAACTCTTTTAGTATCAGTCCTAGCAATAGTTAAAGTTCAGTCTTTCTCCAGTTAACGGCAGACAATATGAACTTAAAAAGCTGATCAAGATTATTCATGGGACAGGAGTAAATGGTTGTGTCATCTGATACTATATGGAACGTCGGTAATGAAAATTAAAAAAAAAAAAGAATAGGAACAAGAATATAGATCTGGTGGATTAGCGGTATTAGTACAAAAGGATCTAGAAGAATGATAAATTTCATTTCAAGATATAATAAGTAATTCTGGCTCAGTCTAAAAGTTTGGCTGAAGACGCCATAACTTCTCAACTTGTGAAGAATACCTGTATGCCAAACACTGTCAAACGCTTTCTAGATGTCCAAAGAAACAGCTCGAGCTTCACCGTTCTTATCTAAAGCTTTATAGTCTATTTCGGCAATTATCATCAATATGACAGGCGACATAGAGAAACGAAAGCCATATTGCTTGTTTGAAATAAGTCCGTGTGATATGACATGCTTAACCAAATCAGCGTTGATTAAGGCTTCTCGTAGTTTACGAAAAAGACGTAGAAGACTAATAAGCTGATACTTGAAATGGTCAGAGATTTCATTTGAGTTCTTAAAAACTGGAACAACAGGAGATATTCAACAAGCAGGAAAGTAGGATGCACTGACTTATTTAGAATACAGCTTAGAGTAAACAGGAGCCAGTTCGGCAGTACACTACTTACGGAGTATTATAAGGATACCTTCACGTCCACTTGCTTTGTGGGGATCCAGATTAAAAATGATATCAGAAATCATAGAATTGGTCCTAGGGATATCGCCCAACAGTGATTCACTGCTAAGTGGAAAGTTAGGGAAGAAATAATCCAGATGAGTCAAGAGTAGTGTTTAAAGATTATTCCCTGCCGAAGCATTCAGCTTCATCAGCAGAAGATGTTAACACCTTAAATTCATTGAAGAGAGGAGAAATAAAAAAAAACTTACTTTTATTTAATACCCTTTTACTGGCTTGCCAGTTATCACGAGAAGATTTAGATACAATAAGGTGCAAACAAAGACATATCTTCGTGGAAATGTTTACATTTATGACGAGGAGACACGAATAGGACTTATCTTTCTGCTATAGCCAGAAATAGTGAATATGCTGGTGTGAACCATGGAGAAGATTGGACATGTTGATGTGAAACATGGGGAAGAAGGTTTCATTTGGTATTTCCGAGAAGAAATGAAATCATCTATGCTGGCTTTGACCAAAGAAGAGAACTCAATGTTGCAATTATTACTATGAAGGTAAAAACATCAATCCAAGGAACTTCTCGAAGAAAAGCAAGGAGTGAATGTCAATCTGTATGCTGGTAACGGGAAAATGTCATATGAATAGTAGGTTTGTGTCTTAGAGGATTTGAACAAAATATGAATAGATACTATAGTTGCCAAGTGATTTTTCTCTCTTTCTTTATCTCTCTCTCTCTCTCTCTCTCTCGCTTTCTCTTTGAGTGTCTTTATGTGTGTCCCTCTCTGTGAGGATTTTATTATTTGCGTTTTTTGTGTATAGGTGTGTTTTATTAAACTGAAGCAATAAGATCTGTCACTTTTATTTGATATTGTATTTTACAGTGTTACGAAGCAAGGCAACAGTTAGGAGATGGGGTAAGAAAGTATTCAAGTAAAGTAGCATGTTGCTCAAATCTGTTAGGAAAACGAGTAAGAAAATTCACGATTTGAATAATGGATTGAGCAATCGAAAACTTGAATATCAGGATACTGGCAAAATCGGTAACATAAGAATGTTTAAGCCACGTGTCGTGATGCGCATTAAACTCCCAGAATACAAACATGATCGCAGATAAAGGAAGAGAGAATGCCCTTCCTATACTGTCAGAATGTTTTTCTAATATACTTCTTTTCTGAAAACAGTGTGGGGGATAAGTGAAAAGTGATAGCTAACAGCGTGTAATAATGGAAGTCGAAAGCGCATGAAAGAGTTATCTGGGTACACAAGTGACAATTCCAAAGTCTTTGGAAGATTATCTCAGCTCTAAACTGTGAACACTAAGGCCATTCATGGGAATGATGGAATTTTTCGACAAAGAGGAATATACACTGGAACAGAGAACTCACTGGTAGCAATGGAAGATGCTGCCTATTCTTCACAAAGTCATAATGATTTACATTCTTCCGCCTTTTGACTTCGTCAAATCTATAAAAAAATATACAGTCATTAGAAAATTCCCTTTTCAAAAATCTTCCTTACTGGGATCTGACTGTCATCAGTCGATACATTTCTATTATTTGAACACAAGTCACGCAGGGAAAATTTCCAGCTCTGTGAACGCGCCTTTCAAATATGTCCGAAATGTCTTGAATGCATCAGTTGGAATTGGCAGATTCTTCAAAATGTTCGGCCGTTCACTAACTCCCCTCTCGGCGGAACCGTCCTGTTTGTGAAGTTGGCAATTCTTTGGATGATGGGTCCGTGCCAAGTATATTTGCTTCCGCTTTGTTGTATATATTACGGTTACACGCTGCGGAATATTTCAGAACATGAACGAACATTCAGATTTTAAAAGTGGAGAATGTTATTGAAGTACTAGTGGAAGTGATGATGTATTTGATAATGGTGATATATTTTTCGTTTGATATATCATCGATATTCAGCTTCGGTTCGAGAAAATTAGAGACACTATAACTACTTACACACACACACATACATAAATCTGCGTGTCTATGTGTGTGTCTTTGTGTGCATACAAGTTTCATTGAAGACGACTGACATTGTACTGTGATTAAGTTTTTCAATATTTTTTTGCTCGTATTCGAATATGTGAGTTCGTTTCTGGTCGCAGATTGTTTAGATATTAGGCAAATGATCTCTAATTCCGAGTCCTCTCGGCTAATGTATTAGACATTATCAAGAATACTTTTCGTTTGTTTAACTGAATATATATATATATATATATATATATATATATATATATATATATGTGTGTGTGTGTGTGTGTGTGTGTGTGTGTGTGTGTGTGTGTGTATACAGTTGTGAATTTCTTAAATTTTCGAACACGATCAGTAGCTTTTGGTCGTGTCAACAATTGATAATATTGAGAGTTGGCTTCATTTTATTATTAACGATTCCATTATTTATTTATTTTTGATGTGGATGCATCTAATATTTTGGTATTTCACACAAATATGTTGCAGAGCGATGTTGGTTAATGACTTAGTTTATTTTAATGGCTCCGAATTTCAAAGATGTTGTTTATTTGTTCTTAAAAGTCATGCATAGGGAAGTTGTTGGACGTGTTGTAGGCTGAGGATGTTTAGCGGGGAATATTTTGTCCATGTGGCCAGAGACATCACACGACCAATAGCATGGTCGACGGCCCTCTACAGCCATCACCTAACTCGTCTCTCTGCATAGCAGAATCTTTGGGATTTCTCCAAAACTCTTCCTGATCAGGGTGACATGCAATTCAAAGTCTCCAGTCCCTATCCCTTATTTCTCTATGATGGCTTTCATCTCCTCCAACTCCCCCTATTTTTAAAGTAGGCCTCTATCTGGTACTCACAGATATCCACGGACACGTTATGGACTGTGGTTCCGGTGCCCATATGTTCCGTTTACAGTCTCACATTTTTGGTCGTCAAGTCACTTCCGGCGAGCTGTCTTGCGTCTTGATCCGGAGCCAGGAGAATGTCCCACAAAGCATTCGTCCTCCTGGATAAAAGTTTGGAACTGATATTCAGAGTTTTTAAAGTTTCTAGCATATTTTCCCTGTTGACAACAATTAATTTCTGACTTTTTACAACGATGGCTAACAGGGATATTATTCGTGTATTTACGACTTCGAAGGCCCGCCGGACAGTTCGGAACTCGTAGCCTTTAAATGATTCATCAAATCTTTCTTTTTAAGAATAATTTCAAATCAGGCCGTTTTAGGTAGTCAACGCCAGTAGTGAATTACCGTTGGCCCTGATGGCCCAAAAGCACCACCGTTTAACAAATGAAAGTTAGCGTAATTACTTTCTTATACCACTTTTTTTTTTAGATCACAGAATTAAATGAAAAAGAAAAACTTGGAGAAAGGGAAAAAATAAAATCTACAAAA
Source organism: Acanthosepion esculentum (assembly GCA_964036315.1). Classification (NCBI taxonomy): domain Eukaryota; kingdom Metazoa; phylum Mollusca; class Cephalopoda; order Sepiida; family Sepiidae; genus Acanthosepion; species Acanthosepion esculentum. Next base: position 108,214,106 of record OZ038478.1, read on the forward strand.
ACAACCAAACAAATACTAAAAAGCAAATAAAATCGAGAGGTGCGTAAAACAAAAAAAAGAAAAAGGTAATGAAAAGTGAACAAGTAAAAACGACTCCACAAAAACAAAAGAAAACTGAAATATGCATAAGTTTCAAAGAGAACACGAAAAGGATAACATTACAGTTATTTGGAAAAGAAAACAGGTAAATTACACGTCAGGCGAAATTCAGTAACCAACTCCAAGCGCGTAAGTGCTTAGACGGCGTATCCAACTGACAAATAGTATCCAGTAATCCGGGGAATGATATATGCACGAACCGGCCCACGCGAACGGGTGCAGCACAAAGCAAATTTAAATGTTAGTTATCCGAACATGTAGGCTCCACCTACAATTCCCAGTAGACCTCGGAAAACAAAGGTCGAGTAGATGTCTCCCGAGACAAGACTCTGTCCTTTTACATAGCATCGTCTCGGGATCCACTCTTCTCCCAGGCGGAGAGTTTGACCAGCACACTACCAAAGTAATCCGGATAGTGAAACATTCGCTAATCCCACACGCGAACGGATGCGGCAAAAGGCCAAGTATAATGTAGAGTATCCGTGCCAGTAGGCTCGGTCAAATATCCCCGTAGATACCGTAAAGTATGTGTTTGGGTGGATATCTGTCTCCTGTGGATAACTATGCCTGTAGGCAGAAACTTCTAGCAGCTAACTATCGAAGAAATTGAGAGATATTCACTAACCGCTATACGCGGACGAAGGTAGCACGAATCAGAGTATATTGTGGGGTATACGAGCCCGTAGGCAAGGACAAAAATTACCCCATAGACACGGTAGTAAACTGGGTCAGGTAGCTGTCTCCCAAGCGAATCTCTGAGAGTGAGATATTCACTAACCGAGATACGCGGTCAAATGCGGCGAAAGGTCAAGTTTATTGTTTGGTATCCGATCCCGTAGGCTCGTCCAAAAATTCGCCGTATACCCCGGAAAAAACGAGGTCGGGTAGATGTCTCCTGAGATGAAACTCTGCCCTTCGGCATAGCCTCGTATGGGGATCCGCTTTGCCAGGGGGCAGAGAGATTGAACAGCACACTTCTGTAGTATTCCGGATAGTGAGATATTCACTAAACGCTCCAGAGCGTCGTATCTGTCACAAGAACGAGTACATTTGTGGTAACCGAGCCCATTGGGTCGGCCAAAATTTTCCCTTCTAAACACTGTAATATCGGAAAAGATTTTGACCACGAGGAAAGCGTAGATTGAAATATTCTCTAACCTCCCCAAGCGGCCGTAATGCGGTAGAAGGCCAAGTTTAATTTAGTGTATCCGAGAACCTAGGGTCGATCAAATATTCCACGTAGACCCCGTAAAAAGCACACTTCCGAACTATTCCTGAAATATATTTACTGACCGCCCCACGCAGTGGGACGGGGCAGAAGTCCAAGTTTATTGTTGAGTATCCGATGCATTATACTCGGCCAAATATCCCCGTAGATACCGTAACGCGGTCGGGCATGTGTTTCCAGAGACGAGACTCTGCCCTTCGACATAGCCTGATCTGTGTATCCTCTCTGAAAGGAGGAAAAGAGTTTGACCAGCACACTTTCAAATTAATCTGGATAGTGTAATATTCTCCAACCGCCACACGCGGTCACATTTGGCACAAGGCCAAGTTTAATGTGGGACATCCGAGCTCCTAGGCTCGGCCAAAATTTCCACATTGATACCCTAAAAACAGGGTCGGATAACTGTCTCCAGAGAGAAGATTTTGATCTTCATATGAGTATCCACTCTGCCAGGTGTCGTAGAGTTTGACCGGTACACTTCCAATGTAATTCGGTGAGTGAGAGATTCACTCAAAGTCCCACGCTGTGTGATGCAATACAAGGCCAATTTTACAGTGGGATATCCAATGCCTTAGGATCGGACAAATATTCACGGTTGAGACGAGACTCTGTCCTGCCAATTAGCCTAGTCTGGGTGACCAATTTTATTGTGGGTATGTGAGCCCGTGGACCCGACCAAAAATTCCCCATACACACTATAAATATAGGGGTCGGGAAGGTGTCTCCCAAGGCGAGACTCTACCCTTCGACATAACCAGATCTGGGAATCCCCTATATCCAGAGGCAGAGATTTTGACCAGCACACTTCGGAAGTAGTTCAGATAGTGATATATTCACTAACTGCTCCAAGTTTCGAACAAAATAAATAAATTATATTATTCGATACATGTGTATGCATATGCAATTCAAACAATCGGACATATGGCATAATTTATTGATTCATTAACTATGGAAGGAAAAATCCATGCAGCGAATTTCTAAAACGTATACATTGTTTTAAGACAAATAACAATTATTTCTAGTTATCGTTATATTATTTGTTAACATAATTGATTATTAGTCAAATGAATAATCGTATAATGAGGAACGGAAGAATCAAATGAACGAAGGCAAATGCTATTATGTTATTATTTTACGTGTCATTCATTGCACCAGTTTTGCCACTGTGCCACGTTATTGTAGGCCCTAATCTACAAAAGTAGATTACAAGTTTTAATAGCTCTCCCTATCAAACGGCGGCAAACTATTTTATTTAAATCTCGGAGTTCACGTGTTAAAATGCATTTGAAACGTAACATATTTTAGCCAAGGGACACTAAAATCTACGACCATAACAAATGAACATCTGGTCATTTCAAATCATGGACCAATAAATGGATATCCATATTGTCGGATTAATAAATAAAACATCCAGTAATTCTTTAGAACTTGCTTTGTTCAGTTTTCGGAGAGGAGAAAATTAGCATTTACGATTTTCGAAGAAATCTGAAAGAGTAAATTGTACTTGAAAGACAGATATAAGCATTTTTGATTACGAAGCTATTCGTAGCCGACTGGTGAAAAGCGCTGCCAATAAAACGACGATTTATTCTGCAAAGGGGACGCAGGTTCGAATTCCACGAAGGCGCATTTTTACTTAATAAAATTTCTCGAATGTTCAGGTCGGTAGACGTAATAAAATACTTTTAAAAATATATACAGTGTCTATTCAAATTCGTGTATCAAGTACATATAACGCTTAATAATACAAATATATCGGAGTAACTAGCAGTAAAGCCAGGCGTTGCTCGAGGTTTTATGTAGTTAAATTGCTATGGGGTATGAATTATTGAACTTACGCACGTATCCGTAGTTGTCGAGGTAACTGATAGGCCGGGAATCTCACTGGTAGCAAAAGCAATGAGATCAAGGGCAAACCGTTGCAATGGGTGGCTGCTGTGTTGCTGCTCCGTGCTTACCCGAAGACTGCCACTCGTTCATAATCTGTCAAGATTTTTAATTCTGGCAATGTAAAATGGTGGTTGCGTTTTCACTGGAGGACTCACCCCTTCATAATTAAGTCCATAATTTTCCCCAGTTTTAAGCGGAATACGCGGGTGGTAATGTCATGTCTGTCAGTGTAATCCTGTCCGCGTAGGAGTTCACGCGTTATCTCAACCCATTTAGGCTTGCAGGTAAACGTTATAAATAAGTCTGGCCGCCCATATTGCCTAATATATGTCATAGCGTCCTGCGTGCTTTCATGCATGTAACGCATCCCCACCCCCAGTGTTGGTAGAGGGCAGAATGCACAGTTTCCCTAGATCGCGTGGATTGATTTAATTTCGAAGGCTGTCGCGTAAGTGTACGTAGGAGTCTGAGCTGTTTCTGATGATTCCGTATAAAACAAAGTCTCTCCGATTCCATCTTAGCGGCCATGAGAACCGCAAACTGGTGGAAAATCTCCCTGCATCTATGAAGCAGGTTGAAGTCTCCATCCTTAAGCATGAAACGGTATGAGTAGAAGGCCATGCACGATATATTAAAACAGATAAAATGGTAATCAACAAATTGGAGCAGTACAGAAATAACCACAGTTAAGTAAATATAATAACAATAATGAAAACAAATGAATACATACTAAATACTGAATATATAAAATAAATTATAATATATATTAAGATTATAAGTAAACAAACAGTCGTATAAAATAGCCATAAAATAAAATCATTCTGGTCCATAATATTTTATAAAAGCCTTTAGAAGAATATAAAGTCCACCCGTAACGATAACAGAATAAACTGGAATTAGTTGACCTTGATACTCATAATAGCCTAATGACCAATGCAGCACACATGGCCAGAAAATTGAAGTATGAAACAGTTTTTCTCCACTCGGTGTTTACGCCAGTGTCCAGTCATATACATATGTATATACGGACTCTCTATTCCTGTTATTGGAGAATTTTATCTATAAAAATAGCATAACGTAAAGCTATTTTTCATATATATATATATATATATATATATATATATATATATATATATATATATATATATATACAGACACACTGATTCGCAGTATTACAGCTCTTCAGTGTGGCTAGACGTCCTATTGCTTCAAGACAGGATCGAAAACCTACAGATATCCTATCGTCGCACGACAGAAAGGAAGTGAATTTTAACGTTTTTTACACACTCGCACATACATACATATATATATATATATATATATATATATATATATATATATATATATATATATATATATATATAATAACCGAATGGTTAAATATAGGTAGATATACGAGAGAGATAGAGCGTATACACATACGCGAAATTATTTGCAATTTTAGAGGTTATTAAAGGACATTATTTTTTATTTCTTAGAAGAACAAAAGACAGCTGAAGAAATTCATAACGTAAATGAACACACAGGTACTTGTTGATAGGCCCACACGTTCACACATAGAGTAACCGGACCAAGTAAAATGGACCATAGACTAAAGCAAGGAAGAAGTGATTAACCTGAAATCAGCCGGCAGGTCAAACATTAATATGTTCTGTCTGGCAATATTTTACGCTCTGAGAAATTCTTAGAAACCTATCCCGATCGATCGAAATGGTTCATACAAAATCAGCGCTCTGAATTATACATTAAAATGTAAGCCGTTGACTGATGATCGTCAGTATGTTTAACGTGTGAAGGACCAGGCAACATAAGTGGCAACATAAGTCCAAACAACATGATCGTAATCACAAGTCAGGAAGTGATAGTTCACGAAACAAAATCAGTGTTTATTATATTAGTGTTTTTAATATGTATAAATATCATCAACGGGAATTTTTTATGTGTTACAGCGAGTTACAACGGGGACAAATCTTTAGTTTAAAAATAGCAGTCATCCACAGTGAAACACAGGCACGCACAAATGCATGCTTAAACATAAACGAGTTGCATATACATACACACACACAAACGTGAGCGCGAGAGCGCGGGTCTATATATATATATATATATATATATATATATATATATATATTATAATTTTGTCATACAGACCAAACCAGTTTACTGACTACAAATATGCAACTTCGATTCGGCTCATTTCCATTGCACCTCGACGGGTGAGAACCGGAAATGGTTATGAACAATTCTGCTAATAGGCAGGCCGTATGTGAAATGTCACTTCATTTTTTCGATTTATTTCAGAAATAACTATACATAAAACACAAATTTGAAGGAATGAAACAATAGTTCTTGTTGACAGTAGTTTGGTGAAGGATGGATGGGTTTTTGAATGCTTGGCTAGTCTGGGAAGATTCCTTATCGATAACCACGGTCAAAAGTTTAGGAACATCTCACAAGCGTCCAAAGATTGAGGGGTGGGATAGGAAAGGATGGAATAGGAAATAGTAATACGATGGTGTAGGTAGGAGGGATAAATTCTAGCGATAATTCTAGTGGTAATTGCGAATTTCTTTTTTGGTTTACTATAAAAAAAAAACAAGCTAAATCTGAATTGCATATATATTATGTTGGACTTATCATTACTAATTCTGTAATCAATGGAAGTTATGAAATATATTGTGGTTTTGGAAGCTGTATTAGCACAATATTTTTAATAAATGTTTGGATACGGTCGTCACAGGAATCAACCAGTCAAAACAAATGTTTGTAATGTCGTATAAGAAAACAAACTTTTATAACCACGATCCAAATGATTACAATACCTTGATTAAAAAGGAGTTAACCAAAAATTATGAGACGGTTGATGCAGATAATTATAACTATGTAAACCTAATTAATTCATCGGACAAGAAGATTATCGAAATGCTGAAAATCAGTGATAGAGCGCCCAAACTTTCGACTAGGGAAGCCTATATTCTAATCAAAGACCACAAACCTGATTTCCAAAACAAACTAACTAGAAGGATTATCAACACGACCAAATCTGAAATCGGGAGAATTAGCAAAACTATCCTGGAACGCGTAAACAAACAGATAATAAGTTAGCTTGGTCTAATCCAATAGGTCGGCACTACAGAATTGATGGATTGGTTTTAAAGCCTCAATAACAAAAATAAGAGTATCTACATCCAATTTGACATCGAGGACTTCTATGCATCGATATTTAAAAACCTTTTCGAAACTGCTTTGGACTTTGCCGAGTTTTACTGCAATATTTCCAATGCCGAAATCGACATCATCCCAAATTGCAGAAAATCAATTATAATCCATAACAACGAACAATGGATAAAACAACCAGGTGAAACTTTGATGTATCGATGGGATCGCTGGATTGTGCTAAATCCTCGGACTTGGTCGGATTGTTTATTTTATACAATCTCACTGCTCATAATGTAATTAGTTTAAATAATATAGGGATTTATAGGGACGATGGCTTGATGCTATTAAATAATTCTACCGGAAGCAAGGTTAACAAGTTAAGGATTCATAGTATGTTTAAATCTTTGCACAGAAAGGTTAAAATTATTTCTAACCTAAAACTAGTAGACTTCTTACATGTAACCTTAAACTTAACCCTAAAAAATTTCCAACCCTTCTTGAAAAATAATGCTAACCCAATTTATATAAATCCTAATTCCAATCACCCTACGCCAGTTATTAAGCATATCCATCATCCGTTGATCGCCGTATCAACAAGCACTCTTCGAACAAGGAAATATACGATAAGCACTAAATTATCTATAACAAAATCCTTACCGATAGTGCTTAAACATCTTCTGAAATTAAATATAGAGAAAATTCTAGTTACTCTAAAAAAATGGAGGAAGGGGAATAATTTGGTATACACCTACCTTCAACACATTAGTCCGTATCAAATTAGGACACAAATGTTTAAGTCTAATTAACAAGCACTTTCCTAAAAAGAGTAAATTAAGGCACATCTTCAACCGCAACCAGAAATTCATGTACAGATGTCCTCAAGGACACATGGCACAGTGGATAAAGGCGTTGGTTAGATCCAGTGACAGGACCCAAAGAGTGTGAGTTCAATACCCGTTTAAGGCAGCGGAAAAATTTCAGAGGGAAATTAACAGGAGATAACTGATAACTGACATCCGGTAAACATGACACGTAGAACTAGAACAGTCAGCCCCAGTGAGCGAGATAAATGGTTCAGTTCGACATTCCAAACACCTGAAGAAAGCCGGAGCGTACAACGGTCGAAACGTTGTGATAAACATGGCGACAAAGATGAGGACAATAGTCCGAATAATGTAAATAATGTACATAATACCTCATCTCAGAAATATATATATATATATATATATATATATATATATATATATATATATTGGATAAGTATTGGACCGTCGGAATTTCGTATACTAAACCTCCTAACCCACTTCCTGTTCTTGCAAGTGGTGTGTCTTTTTAGCAAGCCAGTAGCACGAAATATAAGACAAAGAGCGGAAAAAACTCTCGACGAGTCAAAGGCCAGCTAACTCGAGGGAGTGTCCTCATAAACCCGGGTGGAGAAGGCAACGGGAAACCGCTCCACTATTAATCCCAAGATATATCATGGTAAATAACACACCACAATATGAAACCTAACGGCGTGAAGGGATTAAGTCTAAGGGAACTAACTCCTCGCCCAGTACGGACCGAAATGTGCGATAGGTGTCACCTGACCTTCATCCACCGACTGCTACCACAAACGTAAAGGGGAAAATGTCTTGGGACCTATCCCTCGCCAGCAACGGGGCGACCTGAACAGGTGCCACCAGGCCGTAATCCAGCAAATGATCGCAACAAACGAAAAAATAACTCTCAGCACATGGAACGTGAGGGCAGTGAACAACTGTAGCTAGTTAGAAAATGTAAAATAGGAGATAAGTCGGCTGAATATCATCATCTTAGGTGTAGTTGATACCACGGAAATGTTGTCAGTGACAATCACAGCATTATATGTGCAGGCGGAGAGAAAAACGATAAATTACTAGGATTGATACTAAATCAAGAATTCAATAAATGCGTTCTGGAATACTATCAATTATGCGAAATAATTCTGTCAGTCAAAATGAAAGGAAATCCTTTCAAAATATCTATCATAATAGTGTATGCACCGACAACATAATGCAAGGAAGAAGAAATCAAATCTTTCTATTCCATGCTAGACAACACCAAGATTCATTGCAAATCACAAGGAGTCATAATTATCAAGGGAGACCTGAACATCAAAGTAGAGAGTGAGAGGCAGGGGGAAGATAGCTGACAAATTAGGACTATGAAACGGCAACTAACGCGGAAAGAAATGCTTCCAATGGTGCACGGCCATTGACCAGGTAATAACCAACATATGGTTCCAAGAACATCTGAGAGGATTATGGACTTGGAGAAGCACAGGATGAAAAAATAAAAACTGAAAAACTATATCTATCAATAAAGGATTCAGGAATGTAATGGTTCAATGCAATACCTACACAAGTGCCAGCTGCGGAAGCGATCATCGTCCTGTTCTTTGTAAACTATGAGTGAAACTACGGAAACTGAAGAAGGCAAACGCATCACCTAAATTGCAATATAACAAAGTTCTGAGCGACCCGAACCTGAAGGAAAAATATATTGACAGTATAAAAAGAAGATACAAGGGACAAAATGGAAATGGAAACTTGAAATGGTACATACTAAGAGAAGCTTCAGTGACATCGCAAACGATATCATCCCAGAAGAGAATGGACGAAGAAGAAATATCGAATGGATTAGATTCTTGACAGGATACAAAGGAGACAGAAAACTTTGCCAAGATAAGGAACGGAATACAAAAACCTACACTGCGAAATAAAGACCAAATTCAGACTGACTAAAGATGAATGGCTAACAAAATGGGCAGAAATAGAGAGATTGAGTACCACAGACAAAATAGATGTGCATAAACCAATAAAGGAAATATCAGGACAAAAGACATGCAAGTCCACAGGCTGCATAAAATCCAAAGATAGAATGTTCATATTAGAGAAGGAAAAAGTTCTTCAGCGCTGGAACGAATTATATTGAAGAACTCTTCCACCGTGAAAGAGAACAACTGAAAATGCACAGAATTACATACGGGCCTGAAATTAAAAAACCCGAAGTAGAAACTGCACTGGCCAAATTGAACAGAAACAAAACCACTTGGCTAGTGATGCTGACAGCCTTATACGATTTCGGAAATAATAAATGAAATCTACAACAGTGGAGATATACCGAAAAGTCAAGCACATAAATTTTCATAGCACTGCATAAGAAACCAGACGCAAAGAATGTGTACTCCACCGAACAATCAGCCTAATATTCCACATAAGAAAATTCATCATCCGTATTCTGATGAATAGTTCGCGCAGCAGAATTAGGCCAGAGATAGGACAAGAGCAGCGAGGGTTCGTTAAAGTAACCCGAACAAATAACGAGATGTTCATGCTCAGAATGCTATAAAAAAGAGCAAAAGAAAAGCAGAAGAACGTGCACCTGTGTTTTATAAACTATGCAAAGGCTTTCGACAAAATATGCCACAGATATCTGTTGGAACTACTCAGCAACCTTGACATATTCGGTAAAGTAATTAGAATAATCAAAAACATCTACTGGCTGTAAACCAAATGCATAAAGATAACAAATGACTACAACAGATATACATCATTCGCGGCCACAATTTTACAGCATAAGATATGAAGATTACACAGTGCTGATGACATACACGGAAAGGAATCTAAAAAAAACTCGTACAGGTTAGCGAAGGAGAGCGAGAAGAGACTGAGCATAAACTACATGAGGATATAGTGCATGGTCATCAGCAAATAGATGAACTCGAAACACGATTTACTGGTCGGGGAAACTAAAATCAAGCAGTTGCGGAAATTTATATATCTGGGAATTTTTCTGACAGAGGACGGAATGTGCGACGATAAGATCCGAAGACATATTGGGATGGTCAAAGACTCATTCCAAAAGCTAGGCAGAGTATTACGAGACAAGAGAATTTCGTTTTCTAACAAAGAAAATAGTATTGAACGGCTACGTGATATCTATCATCCTTTACGAATGTTGGACGGTCTCCTCACACATGAAAAAGAGACTCGAGGCAACAGAGGTGTGGTTCAACGTAAAGATGCTAAGGATACTATGGACCGAACATGTGGGAAACCATGATGTTTTGAGAGAATGCAAACAAAAAAGAGAACACTTATACTTAACTCGAGGAAGAGACAGATGACATTTCAGGAACACGTAATAAGAAAGGAGGGCTTGATAAATCTAATACTCACAGGGCAAATATAGGAAAAGAAGGACAAGGGAGAGCAACTTACTTAACGGGGTCTGTGAGATATAATGCTCGGATAAAATTTATTGCCAGCTACAAGGGACGAGGAACTGGAGATCCATGATCGCCAACGCCTTGATGGCGGAACAGGGTTTAGGAGAAATAGCAAAAACACAAATGTTAGTAAGAGTTACGGAGAACTGGAAATTATGGAGAGGCACGGCGAATAAATAATAACAATAATTTTGGTAATGGACTGGTAAATTAGCCTCTTCCCTACAAGTACGCACGTGACTATTCCTTCTGAAATTTGAAATTTATATCTTTCTCATATGAAAATGGGTTGCTCACGTTCAGTCTCTGTTAACGCTATTTCCAATAGTAAATAATTTTTCATTCTCAGGATTTATTTTAAATAATGTGGAAAGATATCATCTTCATTATGTTAGTTTTATCTTCGAGTTCCGTATGCTACGCCTTTTAGTTGTCACTGCAACTGGTCGTCACCAATTAATGTGTTATTTGGTACATTTTGTAGTTTGTTATTCTGTAGCCCCAGTCTACAATATTCAAAGAAGATGGTTATTCGGATAGACCCTCAGCTTTCACTCTCTATTTTTAACCTTTGATCTTAGAAATCAGTTGTATCCAGCTGACAGTTTATATATTTTTGAATGAATTTAGATCTGACGTGGCTATTTGAGAATATGATTTTACTTTACAAGTTAATATTTTGATTTTGTAACAATTTGCAATGATATGCAAATCTAAAGCTATGTTCAAATTCTTTTCTCTTGTACTAAATTTCTTATAACTGATCTATACACCGAAGTATTTGAAGTGTGTAGTATGTATTAATTTCACATCATGGATTTTTGTAAGGGATTCAGGATATGTGGCAGCAATGCTTTCATTCAAATTCCAAATCATAGATTCAGTTTTAGAAAGATTTTTTCCTGCGCCCGTTTCCTTGGAGCACTTGGTAGAGGATGTTGATTTTTCTATTCAAGAGCTTTCTAATCCCAACTATGAAAACTTATATACTTCGCATACCCCACCTCATCATCAGTACAATGGCCTCGGGAGGGGAACCATGATTGTTTTTTATTCTTTTGGGGTGTTGTATGTTATTTAATGTTTCGGGCATAGTATAAGAAATGATTAAAAAGACCGACATTTTCTCCTTGTAATATTTATTATGGGGTTTTAAATGTTCCCGTATTGGTGGACACAGCCAGCCATATAATAAAATGTAAGAATTTAGTGAATTCGGAGTTTGCATGGCGATTTCTAATAGATGAGATGTCTCTATTGATGTGGTCATATGCTGCCGTAAGGCCAATATAGGAGGTATACAATTTCTTTAGAGAAGTAAGCAATTTCCTGCGTTGTTTCATGATATATATATATATATATATATATATATATATATATATATATATATATATATATATATATATATATATATCCATTACCAGATCGACAACCAATTTTAGATTATAGCTAGAAAGTTTTGTCATAGCTTATTACTAACAATTTGGGTGAACAGTGGTGTGTACTAAATTATTTTTCACTGGTTTGTACTATTATTTTTATATCATTGTTGTTAGTATGTTTGTACTCACTATTTTAAATCTTTATTGCAAAGATTACTATGTTCGTAGCGGAATTCATACTAATTCTTTTCTCAGTTGATGAAGGTATGCGTTTAATTATAGAAGTGGGATGGTTTGACTTGGAGTGTATATACAAACCATTGGTATAAGGTTTTCTGTAAAGCAGGTTATAATTCAGTTTACACTTTTCAATTTTGTATTAACCGTAGTTTTTAAATTTAGGTTTCTGAATTCTCTAAGTATTGTCTATCTAATTTTATCAGTTTTAAAGTTAATAAACCTCCTCTTTACCATAGTAGGATCATCACCTCTGTATAGCCCGATGTCTTTAATATCCATTTCATGATGCGCAGTTAGGTTGTTTAATATAAATGGACCGACAAAT
>OZ038478.1:108231680-108341680 GCA_964036315.1 Acanthosepion esculentum
ATGAATTTTGTTTGGAAAGAAATTGGATTTGCTTTTTTACTAATGATTCATCTGTAATGTTTTCGGCATCATTAACTGTTTCTTTTGGTCTGAGTTTGCGTTCAAATTCTCTAAGGTTTTTTTAGGTCTGTTATATTGCTTTTCGGAGCAGTACAGAATTTTAGCCCTAATTTTAATAGGTTGATTTCGTTCTTTGTAAGTGTATATATAGAAAAGTGTATTATTTTGTGTTTTGTGTCATCTAAATTGGCATTCTAGTTCGGACTGGGACCTCTAGAACATAATGATTGTTTCTTTCCACATATTTCGGGTTTTCCAAGAGATAACCTTTCTTTACACATCTTGCGTTTTCTAGCCAATGAGAATTTCTTTGGTAAAATTGGAGTTGTTGTTTCTAGTTGGCTGTAAATAAGTTTGTATGTTGTTGCTATAAGGGGTGCTCCAAATGTTTTCGGATTTTCTGTTTCTGTGTAGATTGTATGTGGAGATTTTCGGGCAATTTTTATTGTTTCATGATATGGGTAGCGTTTGTTAGATTTGTTTTGTTGTGTTAGGTGGAATTTGTAATGTTGGCTATGTGAATGTGCGTGTATTCTCACCTATGTTTGTTTGTAACGATGTGATGGTATGTTGCAAAGGTTTCTGTGCGCTGTTAGGTATATTTTCGTAATTGAATATGTTGTGTGGGAGTGTTTGTGTGTGGTAGTATGTATTAGGGTTCGAATGCTGTGAATGTTTTTGCGTGTGGTAGTATGTATTAGGGTTCGAATGCTGTGAATGTTTTTGCGTGTGGTCGTATGTATTAGGGTTCGAATGCTGTGAATGTTTTTGCGTGTGGTCGTATGTATTAGGGTTCGAATGCTGTGAATGTTTTTACGTGTGGTAGTATGTATTAGGGTTCGAATGCTGTGAATTTTTTTACGTGTGGTAGTATGTATTAGGGTTCGAATGCTGTGAATGTTTTTACGTGTGGTAGTATGTATTAGGGTTCGAATGCTGGGAATGTTTTTACATGTGGTAGTATGTATTAGGGTTCGAATGCAGTGAATGTTTTTGCGTGTGGTCGTATGTATTAGGGTTCGAATGCTGTGAATATTTTTGCGTGTGGTCGTATGTATTAGGGTTCGAATGCTGTGAATGTTTTTACGTGTGGTAGTATGTATTAGGGTTCGAATGCTGTGAATGTTTTTACGTGTGGTAGTATGTATTAGGGTTCGAATGCTGTGAATGTTTTTACGTGTGGTAGTATGTATTAGGGTTCGTATGCTGTGAATGTTTTTACGTGTGGTAGTATGTATTAGGGTTCGAATGTTGTGAATGTTTTTGCGTGTGGTCGTATGTATTAGGGTACTTAATTGCTTTGTGGTGTTTGTCTGTATTTGCTGATGTCGCATGCAGTTGTTTTGTGTTGAGTATTTTATTATGTTTTGAGTTTGGATCGTGTTTTTAATACTGTTTCATTTTTTTTTTCATTTTGTAATGCTTTCAGCCAGGTTATCTTTTTACCAAGATATTCCGGGATTGTCCTCTTCTTCTTTGTATTTTGATTTCCATAATTCTCATAGGAATTGGTGACTTTCTATGGGACAATGTTCCTTGATTTCTGTCAATAAACTATTATCAATTTCGGTGTATTCTTTCGTTAAGTCTATTGTTTTGTCTTCTTGTATTTCAATTTGGGCCTGCAGTTTTGCTAGGCTCACTGTATTTTTAATTTGTTTTTGTTTTTCCGTGTCTTGTTGATTTAATTTTTTTCGAGGAATTTCCTTGGGATAAATGTTCCTCCATTTGTTTAAAGATTTTGTATAATGTTGTGGTTTCTTTATTTTTGATGGCATTGAAAAATGCTAATTTTCTTTAATTTAGTAGGTTGTCTCACATCCGGATATCCGGTCTCTTCATTTGGTGTGTGTGGGTGGGTGTTGTAAAATTAGGGTATGTGATACCGGCAGAGATTTAAATTGTTGAGAATTCTAAAAAAATAAAGTTTCGAAAATATATCTGATTATGCATTTCGTCGTGTAGACTTCATCAGATCGAAAGCGGAAAAATGAGTTGCGTATATTTGTATTTTCGTATGTCTAAATAACGAAATCTTAGTATTTTTTCTAAGCTGTAAAGTCACTCATTTTCTTTCTATTTTTAATTACAAGTAATGACAAATTGTCAACAATTTAAAAGTTTGTCGGTATGATATAACTCAAATTTTAACATACTGTCGACACAGAAAATGCATGGATCAAAATATATTTTCTACCCATTCTGAAGGATTATATCTCAAGTTAAAGCAAAAAAACTTAAATGTTAACGGATTTTCTTTCCTTGATATTCCCGATCAAAGCTAGCGATGGAAAAACTAATAAGATTTCATTATTTAAACATACACAAATAGGCACACACGCAACTCATTTTTCGATCTGATGAAACCTAAACAGCGAAATGCACATTTGTATATATTTTCGATAGCATAAACAGCAACTGATAATAAATAAATAAATCCTCAAAATGTCCTCCGCTTCATTGTACACAGACATACACCCGTCCTTTCAAATACTCCTACACGGTGTCGAATGTTTTCGCAGGCCTCCACGAAGCGCCTCTGCATATTAATCTCTGCAGCATAAACCAATATTTGAGTTTGACCCACAGATAAGAATTCAAAGAATCGAGGTCAGGAAAACCTGCAGGCATCTCATACCTATCTATCTTTCACGGTAGATGTCAGGCAGTGCATTACGAACATTTTGGTTAAAATGTGCTGGTGCCCCATCATGCATTTTTGCATAATAGGGGTACTTCCACTAGCAGATATGGAAGTGTGTTTGAAATAAAGTCTCTGTAAACCGCTTCTGTAATACTTGCTTGGGAAGTATATAGTCCTACCAGACAATCACCTACAATACCAGCCCAAACATTAATCGTAAATTGATGCTGGGATCTAACTTGTATTCTACCATGGGGTTCCTGTCCATTCATAAGTGGTGGTTGTATAAATTTGTTATTCCATCTCTTCCAATTGTTGTCTCAAACGTAAATAAAACTGAAAAAACAAACAACGGCAATTTGTTCAATAAACCGTTTCTTCTGCGTTGAGTGATCAGAGGGAAAAGGGTCTTTCAGGACTATGAGATGTAACCAATGCGAGGTTCACTTGACGTGAGTTCATAAAGTAAATTATAAAGAGACCTTGCTACTGCTGAATAACCTTGAACTATTTGAGGAGGATATTTGAAAACTCCAGAACCTATACAGGCAGCAAAATGTCTGGATACTGATAGAAAAATGAATTCTATAAATATACAAAAACAGAAAGTAGTGTGTATTTTCACAGGACTTGTTCAACCTCTACTGAGAGAATAAGAAATCCAAAGAGGATTCATTGTTGGTGGCCACAATCTTAACATAAGTTATGGATATGACACAGTAACGTTAGTAGACACAGAAAGGAAACTATACGAACGTCTACAGTATGTAGAAAGGAAAGCAAGTTTGAAGGAATAAAGATCAATTGCAAGAAAACAACATTGGGGGTTTTCGGAGAACGAACAGCCCAATATGCAAATAAAAAATGGAGATGTCAAAATCAAACAAGCAAAACAATTTAAATATAAGGGAAGTATTTTAGAAGAGGACGGAAAGTGCGACACTGAAATCCGAAGGCGCATTGGAATAGCAAATTATGCTTCCCTATACTAAGTAATGTAATAAGAAACAAGAAATTTTCGTAAGAAACTAATTGTAAAGATATCAGTAATATCAGTTCTCTATTCATGCCAGTGAATGCTGGATAATCTCCTCACAGATGAGAAAGAGAATTGAAGCAATAGAAATGTGGCTCTAACAAAGGACTCTGAGAATAACATAGATCGACCATGTGAGAAAAGGTGGCATCTCAAACACAATGGAAAGAAAAGGGACATTAATACATATAAATAAGAAAAGGTGGAAAATTTGATACTCACAGAACTGGGCGAAGATAAGAGGACGGATGAAAACACAGCATGACCTACCTAGCGAGATTGAATGGATTAGGAGAGATAAAAAATGGAAAATAATTAAAAAGTTAGAAAGGACAGGAAAACGTGAGCATCTTAATTATGTTATTTTTTACTCATTCACACTATTTAATTCATTCATGAAGGGACACGACATATTTTAGAAGTTCATCGCTCACACATGAATAAAAAAATAACAAAAGGAAAAACTATTCTTACCCGGTGCGTTTCATCTTCTGATGGACTTTATCAAAGCAATGTAGGATTTATTTTGTTGCACGTGTTTATATAAAAAAAGCGATTATGTCAGTCGTTTATTAAGGCTTTTAGACTTGAGAACGTTCATGAATGCTCATCAGTTGGTTGAAAACTCAGACAAAACAAGTGCCATCATTAAAAGTCTGAAAAATGTAAGCGATTGTCAGAAGCGCCTTTGCATGTTAATCAAGAGCAATACTTAATGAATTGTCATTCAATTAATCCGAACAATATTTCCACCATGGATTAAATAAATGGATTGGTTCCTGAAGAATGTCTGAACATACAACGTCCAAAATGTCGTGACTATTGCAATAAATATGTTGGCATTAGCTTGTGTAAGGATAGAATGTACTAATAGAAGTTGTTCTAGACCGGCTTCCCACCAAAGTAAGAGAACGCAGTTTACCAAGCTTTCAGTAGCAACATATAATATGGATATCATATATAACTTGAAGAATAAATAATAAATTAATAAAGATGCTCACGTTCAACACTACATAAAAAAAACTTAGAAAGGAAGCCTCATCGATATTGGAAAAAACGATAACACCGACTGGACTTGGGAAACCTGTTTTCCTGGAAAAAATTAAGAGAAAAATTTCAGTCAACAGAATGAATGTGAAACTTTTCCTAATAATGAAATAGTTAATACCCTTACCAGAATCGTTCTTGAACGTCAAAAATAGGCATATCATTGCAAAAGTTTTTCAGTGGTTTAAAGCTCCGCCATAGATAATACCTGATAATATCTGCTTTCATTGTGCTTTCATTCCATTAGAAAAAATACAAAATCTTGCAAGGTTTCTTTGAAAGAAAATTAACTTGTTTGAAATCAAATGATAGCGTTGACGTCAACAATATTCAACGCTGAACATGTTATATTTTCTCCTCATGTCATTTATATCTCACGGTGTTTCATGTTCATCAAAATTTTCAATCTATCTCTTCAACAAATTCTCAATTAAATAATAAGTATTTTTCTTTTGCGTGCCCGAGGCTGTTTGTTTGTTTATCAAAAATTTTAAGAATATAGGAATAATCTATTTACACATCTTGCGCCAATTGTATTTTTATTACGTTTGTTATTGTTATTTTAATAGTTTTCTGTATATATTTATTATGACAATTAATCGTTATCTTTTACATTATCATTAGTTGAATATTTATCTTTCTTTACTTCATGGTTTATAAAAAATAATTCCAAATTTTCTTTCTTTCTTTTTCGTTGTTTTATATTTACTCCTTTGCATTATTGATTATAAAATATTCATTGTCTAAGATTACTTATGTTAACTTTTTCTTTCTTTGTTCATGGTATATAAATGATTCCCTCATGTTCCTTATATTTATTTAATTCTTATCAGCTTTCTATTTTTTCATATTCTTTGTTTTTCCCAAACAGTATTAAAATTTCTATGCATTCTCCAATCAGCGCAATGTATTCTTCAGTGAATAGCTCTGCCCTTCTTACTGTGAAACAACTAAAATTGTATTCAAAATCTTCTCAGGAATTTACTTCCTAAAGTATGTATCTTTCTTAATCTAAACACATAATCGTCAAAGGTAATTTACACTAATATAAAATAAAATAGCGAAAACCAACGTGTAATCGCCAAATAAAAAATGATTATACCTCCAAATACATCCACACTTTAATCCAGTTGTTATGAATCCTGATAAACTGTTAAAAATGTAAACCAAATATTGACTTTTCTTCATATAACAAAGAACAGCCTCGATAATTTTCTACTAAGTATTCATAAGAAGAAACTTGTCAGATTTAAGAGGCTAAATTATATTATCGGGGTATTTGTTTGTTGTCGGAACAATCAAGTAAATTCAATATCAATGAGTGATGCGCTTTTGATTTACTTATTTCGGGAATTTCCCGATAGAGCCCATTAGCATATATTCTTCTAGAACATTACTACTCTAATATAATAGAATCAAAATAAGTAGGCTATATTTGAGGCTTTGTTTTAAGTCAAGAAAACCATATGTTTTTGATTAATCTGATTATGAGTGTCTATGATACGGAAATGATCCGAAAAGGATCATTTATGATGTACAGATAAAATAAAGTTAAATCGGTGATCCGGCTTCAAAATTGCCGCCGACTATTTTGCGTCTAACTTAGCAGAAATATTCCTGGGCAAGGCATTAATCAATTTCGACTTTTTCGAGCATATGGGTTAAATATTTAGTTAAAGATTAAGCCCTATACTTGGTTGGCGGACAGCATAGAAAAAGTTCTCTTCAAAACCACAAAGAACATAATAGGGACTCACTTTACGATTTCCTGAGTAGTCCTCGCAATACTCAGATAATAAACAAAAGGTAAGTGCTGAGAACCATGATCCGGAAAAAAAGAACATTCAGTGAACTCCGCTGATGTACAGTTAATAATCAGAAATTCAAAGATTGATTTTAAAGGCAGGTAGTCTTTCCTTCATTACTTATCCAGCACAATCTTTTTCGTGGGTCCAATATTATTTTTCAAATTCACTCACTTTTCTGCTACACAAAGACAAACTCCGTAAATATGTACTGTTTGCATATTTTATATTACTCGAAGGATTAGAATTCCCGGTTGTTAAAACTATATAAAATAATTATACTAATAAAAACAACTTATAACGATTTTCACATGTGCAGAAAATAAAACCTCAAAAACTTATATCGATGATTTAACTGCTTAAATACCTACGTATACTGGGGCATATACAATTTTAAAAATAATAATTTGTATGTTTTATTTTTTTCTTGAAAATACATAATATGGAGTTTGCTTACACTTAAATTTGAACTTCTGCTATTATACTGTAATTACGAATTTAAAATATGTTGTTTCTTATGAATTTCATTCGAAATTTATATAGCATATTTCTTTCTTTCTGACATTTTATTTCTATTAAATTATTATATATGTACATATACATTGCTTTCCATGTATATGAGAACATAACGTTAGCAGGCTTTAAATAAAAGACGATCGAAACAAATGTCACATGGCATGCGTCAAATAAAGATTGCGATAGATACATTGTCGCCATATCATATAATAATTTCGCACATGCACTTTGTTTGTTTTTTATATTGTCGACTGTGCAGTATACTAGTGTAAGATGAGCACCATATGCAAGAAAAAGAGCAGCATGACGCAATTCACTCCACTAGAAATTTGGAAACGGTGTGCTGTACTGTTTGGCATTCTCGCCGGAAACTTCAGTACGAGCATTTCATAGTGTTTGCGTGTCAATATAAGGACAGTGTAGACGATTTTGAAAGATTTGTCTGAGTCTAATTATGATAAAGAAGAGGTTTGGTGTGATCGCTAGTGATGGTGACGTTATGCCTCCATTTATTTTCCCACAGACCCTCAGACGCAAAACGGAGGACTACATCAAGTGCCGTAAGGAGGTAGAGTAGATCTGGGTCAAGAGGGTGGCTGCTGGAAGATACTATGTCTGGCAACACCCAACTCCCCAGACTGCGACACCTTGATTATTATATGAAGGGTGCAGTTGTGCGAGAGATCAATAAAACTCCTTTTAACACCAAAGATGAACTGAAGGCATGGATTATGGCAGCATTCATTAACTTAAACAACGTGACCGTCCAGAAGAGATGCAAGAGATTCCGTAGACGTCTTGAGGCCTTCGTTGAAGTCAATGTCAATTTTACTGAATATATTTATTCTTTAGTGTTTCAAGATAAAAGACAAAAACATATTTATCGCACCTTGAATTTTCTGAAATGTATCAACCTTATGTCATGTGTCTCTTATCGTTATCTCATAAACTAATAAACCAAGATAAATCTGTGTAAAACGCTTTGGAAGTCTGCGAATAGTAATGCTTTCTTATAAATAGTTTTGAATAGAACCTGACTCGAAAAAAGCATTCGGAATATTGACTTTCATTTCATATTGAAAAATGAAGTTTGCTGTTGAGAGGAAATATGTAGCTGTCTCGCCAATATAGCTATCTAAGATATTTCGGAAATAAAGGTATATATAAAAACGCTACATAATATTGACAGAAATGCTATATAATATTTCTTCTCACGAATGGAACTGCATGCTGGTTAAATTCTTCACAGAATGAGTGAATACCTGAGGTGTTAATTGACATAAAGTACATGTGGATATTATAGACGGAACATATGAGCAATGTGGAAGAGTTAAGAAATGGGGTGGAAAAGGATTGTCCTTTTCCACCCCATTTCTTAACTAGAAATATTATATAGCATTTCTGTCAATATTATGTAGCGTTTTTATATATACCTTTATTTCCGAAATATCTTACACAGCTATATTGGCGAGACAGCTACATATTTCCTCTCAACAGCAAACTTCATTTTTCAATATGAAATGAAAGTCAATATTCCGAATGCTTTTTTCGAGTCAGGTTCTATTCAAAACTATTTATGCTTATGACCAGATATGGTTGTCCCGGAACATACTGATAGAGCATGATTTAGATAATATAATAGTCACAGAATATATTGAAAACAGGTGGTGAGAAATAGAATCAATGTCTCAGTTAAATAGTTTGTGTATATGCCCAGCTAAGCCAGGTCTCAGATGAGCCATACGAGCAAGAGTGTTGCTGGCAGAGGCAAAGAACAGGAAGCTGTTGATAGCCAAGATCGCCCATATTGCGAAGAGACGAGCCATCGTCCCAGTTGGTTGTACCAGATTAGATTAAACTTTGCATATTTCTGTATATGTTACCTGGTATTTGTTAGATACTTTAATAAAAAAACGATTAGATGTATTTTCTCGTCCATATGGACAACAGAATTGTCAATCTAGTAGAACGGATACTCTTAATTCAACATCGTCGAGAAGACGACAAGGATACTCTCCAAGATGTATCCAAAAAGACGATAGCAATTTAGGGATAATCATGAAGATTATTTTGTACATGAAAATGATCGTTTCTGTCCTGTATTCTTAAATCTCCTTTTAACTAAAGTTTATCTACGAAATAATATAAATTTTTACGATTATCAATATATATCTACTTAAAGAGTTTTTAAACCGTTTACCTTAAATAAAACAACCCAGGGGAATATATTTTAAGTTAATCTTGTAGACACCCTGTGTAGTATAGTGACGCAAAATCACCACGCTAAATGACACCTCTATGTTTTCCTTAAGTTTTTACCTGGTAAATGTTATAGCCAGTCTAGCAAACTGTTTTGAATACAGATTGTTCTATATCCTCGATTGGTTGCCAGTTAATGTTTGATAACCTAGTTTGATTTGCTAAGAACATGTTGTCATAGGAGAAGAGATGGTTTAATACCATTCTAATCGTATTTGTATGAAAACCAATACAACAGCTTCAGCTGGAATTATAATTCAGCACGCAACTTCCACTACGCTAAGCATTCAAACAGCGAAATATAATGCTTTTCCAAAATACATTTTTTCAAATTCATTTATTATACATTTGTACCTGATATTTCTCTAAAGCTTGTTTTAAATTTTTAATTAATACAAAACATTCAATGAAATATACACAAACCATGGAGGTCTGTGAAAATTCTGAATCATCTTCGCAAATGTTCACGAAATCATTTATGTAAGTAAACAAAAGTAAGTTCATTTATTTATTAATATAGAAATTTAATGAAATGTAAATACTATTATTTAAACCAGAGAAAACAAGATTACACATAAATGATCACACAGAAATGCGCCTGAAAATGTGTATGTGAAAAATATAACTACAAAACTTAAATGATAGAATACAACATATTTATCGTGAAACGAAACACGGACAGATATTTGGTCGTGAATTACACATTCAATTCTTGTGAACATACTTAGCGTCACGCAAACACTAATCCTCTTCAGTGCATAGAAAAACACTTAGGCTATTTTAATGCTGAACTCTCAGAATTGGAAGATCGTTTCTTAATTAACACGCTCGAGTATTTTCAGCGAATTGCAGGTGTCCGACAAACATAATATTTTTCTGGAGACATTTCGAAAGTTTTAACAACAGCAACAACACTTACTGCATGAAAATCAATACACACGCAAAATTACAAATTTATCAAAGAAAAGAACGCATATACACGGGTAGAAAAGAAATAGAATGAGAAATAAATGAAATGTATTGTTTTCATTCAAACAGTGGAATAAATGCTTGAACCAAATTAAGATCGACTATTTCATAAAACTTGAAAATATATACCAAACGCAATGGAGAACAGTGAAACATGATGATAAAGATTCTGTAATGCACTGAAGCTTTCTTGATTAAAAACATTTTACTCTGGCATGGAAAACATTTCAAGCCGATGGTGGATTCTCATTTTCATGAGTTTTGTGTATAGAAAAGTTTTTAATATTTAAAATTATTTTTAAAATAGTCGTGATTATTTTTTATAAGATCTAATGAAGTTTTCCGGTGTCAAGTCTTAGAATCTGATTAAATAAAATATTGGGTCAGGGCAAATATTCTTAGCGATTTACAGTGTGTAGCGCTCGAAATCTGATTTCCTTCCACAGCTGCTGACTGGAAGTTCACACACACATATATATATATATATATATATATATATATATATATATATATATATATATATATATATATATATATATATATTGTACAATGGTTTAGATTTTCGGCCAATATTCTTTGAAAGAACTTAGATCCTAACTTAACGTGAACTTACCAATTGGACGAAGTTGTTTCGTAGAATAAATTCTGTGTGGACCTGACCTCACACCACTAAAAATTTTATGGGATACTTAAAGACAAAATCTAGTCTATGAAACCTGCAACAGTCGCTTAAATGAGAGCGCCCATTGAACTGAAATATTTGGTAATGTTTGCGATTTCATTGCTTCAACGAGAACGTACGTCATATTGAAAACACACGTTAACAAAACAATAGAATATTGTCTGTAGATACTAATAAATTTTGAAAATGAAATGTATTTTAGCAAACACTGACTATGTAATTATAAATAGTGTGTATATACTTTTGGGGCAACTATAATATGTTGATACTACATCATCAATTATGTTCCTGGAATTGTAATTTTAAATGTTTTTACACTAAAATGAAAAGAGAAGAAAATTAGATGCTTTTTCTCATTTGGTGCTATTATAATTTTTCTGGAGGAAAAAAACGATGAAAGCATAGCAAAAGATGATGCATCATTATGGAGGTGTTGCTGTATTTTAAATTACCATTCGCAAGATATTTTGTTAGTTTAAACATTTCCGCATACCTGCAGACGTGATGATGAACGAATCGGAACACTGATTGAAAATGGGAGCCATATTTTAAATATATGCTGTAAACATTTTAAAATACTTTGATCGTTGAATCTCTAAGATGATCGGCCGATTCACTATTTAACAGAAATATCAAAGGAGACCAAATATCTTTCTCCGATTGAATTTCCATCTGTCAAAATGAAGTTGTTTCTGTCAAGTTGGACCGAGGCTGTGAAGGCCTATTGGGACTTACGCTTACACCATACCTCACGTGGAACTCGTGTATAAAATCAAACTCTAAAAAAAGAATTGTCGGTTCCCTATATTATTCCCGAAAATAACTGACTCCTCCTTATATGTTCTATCCTTAAAATAATCAGATTAGTACAAAAATGGAGTACTACTAACCTATCTGATTTGGGACTGACTAATATTCACTTTCCAGGCTTGACAGAAATCAAAAATATATACGCTGCCTTGTGGAGGCTTAATTTATCTATCTTACAAACCCTTTCCCACCAACATTTTTGCAATTTTTTATTATTATACAAATGAGTAATGAGTAAAGTTAAATTTAATTTATGGTAAAACATGAATATAAAACATTTTTCTATAAATTAATGCGTCTTTTCTGCAACGATAGCAGTAACAGAAAAATATGTGTCTATGGAAGTTACACTTTATGCCTCCGCATATACCAAAGATGGTGTGACCAGTTGTAATCAGTAAATCACGTTTTCGAAGTATACTATCGGTCGAAAATAATAATCTATTCTGTAATTCCATAGTTGAGGGAAAAAATTAACAAATACTACGTTGATTAGGGAAATTTACATTATTTTAAACCTATTTGCCTGAAATTGTAATTCTAAAACTCAGTTACAATCCATCTTCTAAAATAAATATGAAATATTCCCATTCTTATCAATTCTTTGCTTTTAGGCATATGAAGATCGCCATGTGTCGTAAGAAATATATCACCTCCAAAGAGAAAGAAGATACTGCAAGTTTACAAAATCATGGGGAGAAAGAAATTGCGACGAACTTGAGTAGATGCCAAACAACAATGCAAATTTTGAAAAAAATTGTATGAGAAGAATAATGAAACTTTAACAAAGTACAAAAATATATTAGTGGAAAATATAAATAATAACAAAGTAGTTTCATCAAAAAGAACATATTAGTGTTTTAAATGTAAACAGAAAGAATGATAGTCTCCTTTAAAAAATGTTTAAATATATGAAAGCCTCAAAATTAAAGATCTGACACTACTAGGAACAAATAAATTGGGCGAAGAAATATGTGATTTCTCTTCAACAATTTCTAATGATTAATCTAGAGCTATATTTCATTATCGGGAAGGCTGATAGATTTTTTTATAAAAAGAGAATATTAACATGAGTTAGACGATCGTAGTGGAAAGAAAGTAATATTTTGGCTAGTAGTTTAGGTTGTAAAATTAATGAACATTTTGAAGTTGATTTGAGAAGGGGAAACAATTCTAATAAATGTTTGAACAACGTTTAAATTAACTGGAGATCTTATTGCTAATTATATTCATACATGTCATTTAACATATGACATTTAACAGATTCGACAACCAAATATAGAAATACACTAAATTGAAATAAATACACACGAGGAAAATATTTATTGTATATGAAAAAGTTTTGCTGTATAATCTATGGGACGAGATCCAATTATTACCGTTGAATCGCGGAAGGATTTCTTTCATCATGATAACAGGCTGTGTTATCTTCAGTTGAAAATAAAGGCCTTATTTCTCTCGCGTAAAAAAGTATACCAAGAATATATATTTCTTACTCCCTATACATATATATGTGAGTGTATTGTATATATGTGTGAGTGTGTGTGTTTGTCTGTGCGTGTTAGCACTGTACTGGTATTATCAAGTGTTGCAAGTACCGGAATGCAGGCAATTGTCAATAATGTTAACAATACGACAAATGAAAAAATCACTCAACGCATTATAGAAAGTAAACTGAATTCTCTGAAATTCTTTGTTTCATCCATTAAGAGGAAGGCTTTTCTCTCCATAATATCGGTTGCGGTGACTCGGCTGTAACTGAAGACATCGCTACTTGACAATGAATACATGACACGATAGTGTCTCGATATTCGGATTAAGTTTACATCTTATTAGGTCTGAAAATCCCTGTTATATTTGGAGGAGGTTACGTGGGGCTACTGAAAAAACGTTTGAGCTGGATTGATAGTTGCTATTTGATAGTATTTTGGACCAAGTAATTTACTCGCTGGAGGATGTACCCGCTACTAACAAAACGATTTTAATTCCTCTCACATACGGAAAAAGAAAATCAAGAATGTTTGGCTGAACATTTTCAAAATGATCTTACACCGAATATTTGGCGTCCTTGTTTTTTTTTTATTTAAACCATATGGGTTATATTGTTTAAGGTGCCTTTGAGAGGGAAATCAATAGATATATGTTATTGGAAACTTACCCATAATAGTAATGGACTATTCCGTACACCATAAATACTGCGCCTCAAGAGGAAGCAGTAGTGAGAGGAGTGAGTCAATCAGTCAGAGACAGAGTCGCGTCAGACGATTACAATAAGACATTGGAATAGTGATACTTCGAGACAATATAGTTCTCTCTAACCTAACCTGATTGTTATTACTAACACTTCTACTTCTTTGGTACATATTCTGTTTGTAATATATCTGTGTTATTCCATACGTGTGTTCGAGTAATTCTTCATTGGTTCTACCTTGGACCATCACCGTGGTACAAGGAACCTGGACCATAACAGTTGCGACGAGGAAAACCCCAAGAAAAAACGAATTCTACGCGGAGAACATACCTATTTTGCTATACGTCGCACATAACAATGGCGACGAAGTAACCCAAAGGACAAACGAATTCTATTCGCGGAGGACACACTTTTTTGCTATACGTCGCACATAACTAGTGGCGACCTGGAAAACCTCAAAAGAAAAACAAATTCTCTACGCGGAGGACATACCTTTTTTGCTATCCGTCGCACATACAGTGTCGACGAGTAAACTAAAAAAAAAACAAAGTTCTACGCGAGATTTCTAAAAAAAAAAAAAACTAGTTCTACGCGAACACATAAATAAAAGAAAATAATTTTCTTTTTGGATATGATATTTCACTGACAACAAAGGATTTTTTTACGTACACAGGTTACAGAATATCATGTGACACAAAAATACGTCAACATGGAAAATTTATGTCAACCATTGAGGAACTTATCAAAATCCAATTTCAACATCAGCAAAAAAACGAACAGAAATATTTTGAATTTCAAGAATTATTGCTACATGTAATGTCAAATAAGGAGCAAAAATCCGAGAACGAAACAGTTCTCTCACAAGACGCTATTTGGAGTAATATTGAAAAATTTAAGCACGCACCCGACTAAGATCAAACTTTTGCAAACTACTTCCGAAGGTATGAAGATCTATATGAATTTGACTGCAAAGATTGGTCAGACGCACGTAAAGTATGTCTATTGCTAAGAAAATTAGGCACATGCGAATATACCAAATTCGTAGATTATATCATTTCCAGAAAAGCAAGTGAGTTAACGTTCAAAGAAGCCATTAAACTACTAACATAACTTTTCAGCCATAATACTGCACTATTCCACAAAAGATGAAAATGCATGAACCTTACAAAAAAGGACAACGAAAATTATATAATTTTCGCGTCCATTATCAACAAATATTGAGACGACTTCAAGTTATCGGAACACAATTGATCAAGAATTAACCAGACTCGAAAACACAGGCATATTGACAAAAGTAGAATACAGTAAATGGGCCGCACCGACGGTCTACGTCAAAAAGAAATCAGGTGAAATTCGAGTTTGCGCTGATTTTTCTACAGGCTTGAACGCATCAATAAAGGACTACTACTATCCTCTACCCAGTCCAGAAGAAGTATTCACTAAATTAAATGGCGGGACATATTTTTCAAAAATTGATTTAAGTGAGGCGTACCAGCAACTTCCAGTCGATGAGGAAAGTTCAAAACTATTATGCATTAACACACACAAAGGACTGTACAGGTACCAAAGATTATTTTTTCTCTCTAACCTAACCTGATTGTTATTGCTAACATTTCTAATACTTTTTAACATATTCTGTTGTAATATATCTGTGTTATTCCATACCTGTATTAGAGTTATTCTTCATTGGTTCTACCTTGGACCATCACCGTGGTACAAGGAACCTGTACCATAACAATATATATATATCGTTTTTTTCTGGCAAATAATATGACTACATCAAATTGATTTTTTTCGTAAAAGCCTGAAGCACGCTGTATATTAAACCAATGTTATATTGAATAGTTGGCACAAATGTGGCCAACCTTTATGGTTTACACAGAACTCCATTGGTTACGCCAAAGAACTCACTAAATTGCCATCATGTGAAATACTTCCACCGACTATATTGTCCTGTAATTGGTGGGAACAACAAGCATCATTTTCTATACGTTCCTCATATCTCCAGGCTGAGTCAGTGATTGATATTTCATACTGCTAATTTTGGCACGCAATGACTGTAAATAAATGAAGGAGGAAAAATTATGTGTTGAAAATGACGGCGTCAGATCAACGTAATATTACTTCCCTTTATTCTCCAGTTTCCGGAAACGATTTTAACTAATTTTAGCCGACTATCGACATCCGTAAAGAATTAAGGAATTATATTTTCCGCAAAATAAATGGTTTGAGGTGTGTATATGTGTTAACTAATATAATATTTTGATGCCCAAAGCTGTGTCGATTTATGTGTGATTTTATGAGAAACTCAATATACGCACGTTGAAGAAATACTCTTCATGGACTGATATTTATGAGAAGACTGGTTTTGGGAATAATATTACATAACTAACTGAGTCTGTGTAGATTATAACCTGCATACAGTCAAGTAAAGTTAATTTTAATATGTTTGATTGACTTAAGCATAGCTGTGGGTTTAATAGCAACAACAACTGAGCATTCTTGCAGGGGGGGGGCGAATCTAACAGAAGGAAAACATTGAATACAAGGTCATGAGTAAAAATGGGGCGATCACTTTAGAACATTTCTCAAGACAATCTGACTAAAATTAAATAATGCAAACAAATAATCTATGGAGAGACATAATCGCCTAAATCTAAAAGTGACATACTATTTAAAATAATAAATTTAAGGAAGTTAACGCCATTACTTATATGAACAAAGGTGATATTTAATAAAATAATAATGGCACATATGAGATGTATAACACAACATTCCATGTACATGTTATAAAAATGATGTAACGATCTAATGCACCTATACTTTTGTATTATGAGAATCTTATTGTTATATAATAAACTAAGACAGAACATTATAAGAATCTATGGAAGACTTGTAACGCTTTCTTATAAGAATCTTTTGAATAGAGCGTGTCTCAATGAACTGCATTCGGCTTATTGAATTTCAATTCAACTTGAAAACTTAAGTTTACTGTTGGGAGGAAATACGCAGCTGGGTAAGATAATTCTATAATTAAGATGATCTATAGACACGCTACAGAATATTGATAGAAATGATAATTAATATCTCTTATTTTGTATGGGGCTGCATGTTGGCTGAATTCCTCACAGAATGAGAGGACACTTGAGATGTTAATTGGCAGACAGATCATGTGGGTATTACAGACTGAACACGTGAGCAATGAGGATGATTTAAGAAAATGTGATGGAAAAGACAATTATGCTTACGATCAGAATCCAATATTTAAAATTCAGGATACCAGTGACAAAGAATGATATAGATAATTTAATAGAGACATAATATATTGAAAACAGTTGATACAAATAGAATCAGTTAGCAAGAAAAATAGTTTCTTGCCATATATATATATATATATATATATATATATATATATATATATATATTGTAAATTCACGAAAATATATAAGGAAATTCAAGGTATCTGTAATGCTATAAAAGGATGTAACGGTCTAAGTCATCAATACTTTGTATTATGTGATTTTGAAATTTCTACAATATCAATTGGTTCGCAGACATTGAATTTCATTAGCATATCTGATAGAACAGTTATAGAATATTGTCTAACATGAAAATGTGATTAATAATTTAGTTGGACATAAGTCATAAAAATTAAAAACGAAATTAATGAAACCAAGAAGAATAAACAATATATTAAAATATAGACAAAATATGAAAAATCGAAATAACGTCATACGTCACTGGTTTTCTGGAGAGTCACATTTCAACCCTGATGAAATTATACACAAAGATGACCTAGGAAGTAGATGATATCACAATATACCCCCACCTCATTAAACAACCACTCGCCATGCAAAAACAACGATGAATCTACGAATGAGGAAATTAAGAAAATTGCGAAAATGAGGAATGAACTATATACATAAAAAGATGAAATCTATGTGTCAGTCTATCTGTATGATACCTTTTCAATCAATTTAGATTTTGTCACAAAGGTTAGGGAACTGGAGCATGATGAAGCTTATAAGTACTTAGGAATTAGCGAAGGGGATGGCATACAACACCCGCAAATGAAGGAAAAGGTAAGAAAGCAGTACTACAGGCGTATACGTCTGGTACTAAATACCGAGCTAAACTAAAAAAAACAGAATATCAGACATAAACACCTTGGATGTCCCTGTGGGGCAATACAGCTTTAAACCAATATCTGCACTGGAAAATTTGCAACTTCTACGGGAAGGAAACTGACAGAAATTGGTACGAACACCACCCAGACCCCGTTACAGAGATAGGAGCTGTTACTATTCTCTTAGACTGCACAATACACACTGACAGAACAATCAAAGCCAACCGCCCAGACATTTTTATGAAATACCACAAACCAAAAAATCTTCCTTATTGATATGGCAGTACCTGCAGACAGCAATGTATCTTTGAAGATATTCGAAAAGCTGTCAAAATAAAAGGACCTTGAAATAGAAATCTCAAAAATGTGGCACATGGGAACATCAACAATTCCTGTTGTAGTTGGAGCCTTAGGATTGGTTGGAAAAGATTCCAGTATACTAATTGAAGGGATCCCTGGAGGTCCATGCCTCAAAGAGATACCAAAAAATATTCTGACAATTACTGCCCACACTTTACGGAGGATTCTATCTATGTAATATATATATATATATATATATATATATATATATATATATATATATATATATATATATATATATATATATATATATATATATATTTTGCAGTGGAAAGTATCATGATACCATTTCTAACCTTAGGTCCCTGGGAGGGACCCGGAAAGAAATGTGTAAACGGCAGATATCAAAGGAAATAAAAACAATAATAATAATGCTGAACATTTATAAATAGCTAGACTTCTTCTCTAAATGTATAACAAGTCTCAATATTTAATGAAAGAAATCTGTAATCTGAAACGCATCCAGTAAAAGAAAGATTTATCGCGCATCAATGCACTATGATACGAAATGTAGTCTTCAAATCCTCCGCATATGTGTCCCAATTCATTTAATTCCGTTAAATAATAATGGACACTATCTTAACCAAGCTATTATCGTTTTATGAAAGTCAGCTCCTCACAAACCAATTTTTTCGTTCTGTTAAGTGGTTTAATGACATGCATGCCATCAAACTGCTTTAGATTGTATCATTCTGCAATAGAAACAAGTACTCCTGCTATTTGGACCTCACACTAGCATACGGCCACAGTTATAGAGATCGCATTCGACGCTCTGATCGAATTGAATTTTTAAATCTGATAATTGAACGGTATCTGCCCAAAAAATCATGCATATCTGGCGAGGACCCCAATACCGGAACATGTCAAATCTTATCAGACGTACGATAAAGAAGAAATGATGAACACAGACTATTTAATATTTTCCCAAACTATGTCCTGTGTATATACAAGTCCACATTTGAAGGGATGTGCACTCCATTTAAGCATTCCATACAGTATCCCCAAAAAACTACTGATTGAAACCATGTATCCTCTTTCCCTCCCGATAGGTCCGATTGCATAATTATTTATAGTGGAGATAAGAATTATCTTGTACAAAAATCAATGACCTCTAACAAGCGTTGCATGAAATAGGACTCAAGTTAAATATTTACAAACTTAAACTAGGATCTTGTACTGGGATGAAAGCAATGATAGCACCAACCCTTAATATATATGGGTCAGCTATAGAAAGTATAGTATAGGAGATATCGAGCGCAGAAAGGACATCCTATGAATAATTTCCGTTGTCATGCATGGCGCCAAAAACATTGAAAGTTATTTAAACTGCTATCCTATACACGCACACACTTTCTAAGACCAATGGTCAAAAATGCCTTTCAGCTATTATAATCTGTATGTCTTACAAATGGTCACATTTCTTCGGAACTGGCGATAGATAATACCAAAATACAAACTGTCCTAAACTATAAAATCATGTCGTTTGAGAAATGTGAACAGCGGCAACAACTAAAATGGATAGTTGACGAAGAGAAAATAATGACATTCAAAATGTCAATGTTTCGTAATATTTCAAATAAAGGTTTAGGAAGGATGCCTCGATGAATACTGGAAAGCGTAATAATAATAACTGGACAGGTGAAACCTATTGTAATGAAAAGTAAGTTTTCATAATTTTCAACCGTTCGTGACACCGAAAGCCCGGTCAATGAATGCAGAATGATAAGTAATGGTCACCATTAGCATATTTATAGGAAGAAGAGTGTTGCATATCGGAGAAAAGGACTTTATAAATATTGACATTGATCTCGCTGAAACCAAAATTACATGGTGACTGTCCGTTTCACATTAATAAGATCTGAAGATTAGTTATATATAAAAAGTGAAAGTGAAGAAAAGACATATTCTGAGAGTGATATTAGTGTGACTTCCTGGCTAGATGTCAAATGAATAGTTTAAGACTGACAGTCATGCAGCGATGATTTCGCTGTATCTATCTTTCTGTATTTTTCTCTCTCTATGACTCTCTCTCTCTCTCTTTCTCTCTAACATATTTAATTTATTAAGAAGTTAGCATTGTTTAGCATTTACTGGAACTTTAGGATCGGAAAATAATTTGTTGGTTTTCTTAGCTGTGTAACATAATTTGCAACGCTTTAAACAAATTCAGGCTGAAATAAGATCATGCAAAACCTTGGTCAATGAAAGATCTGAGATGATAAAATAATGATATGTAAATTTTTAAATACGAAACAGTACCATCTTTTTAATTGAATGTACGTCGCCTTGACAATTTATCGTGGTTGTTCATAACCTTGCGTTTTTATAAGATTAAATTTTATGCTGAAACAAAGGTATAGGTTGTGATTTAGAAGAAGAAAACCTGGCAGCCAGTAATTTCCAGAAACAGTGTTCAAACAACCCAAAATACTTTTTTTCGGAAATGTTTTCAGTGCAAACCGAAGAGATAGAGATAGATAGAGATTGTGAGGTTCACGTCAGGTAATCCACAATTATGGGCCAGTTAAATTAAAATTCAATGTTTACATTGGTGTTTCAGGTCATACAGATTGGTCAACATATAAACAAATTAAGTAAAATGTCGTATAGCAGAAATACAATCATCATTAACCAAAAACTCTGAAAAGAAGATAGAAATGCTCAAAACGAAATCTAATACGAAATGCTGAAAACGTATATTTATTTTAATGACGTATGCAAAATACTGTTACATTCGAATGCAAGACAATATGTAAGAAGAGAAAGAAACACTGCAAAATACGTCACAAGGACGGTTAAAGATTGTGGAAGACAGAAAATTATATGGGTTCAATCAAAAGCAACTGTAAAAGAAAATTCCTAAAAGTTACTACATTACTACAGTGTCTGCCAGATTCCGAATATGAAGAAACTTTAAAAAATTCCAGTGCTCCATTTTACACATGAAGTGCGAGGAAACGGTTTCTTGTGGATGAAGATATTCAAATTTTGGAAGAGTAGCCAGCACAAATTACTGTAGGAACTGAGGAGAACATTGCTCTAACAAAACCCACGCAGTCACCAAGAATTTTGGGATTGCTGCCAAGGAGAATGTGAAGACATTTCCAAAGAAAAGATCTGGACATTGTTCCATTTGATGTTACATCGAATTAAGATAATTATTCGAGTCACTAGCAGCATTACTAATTACTAGCTTCATACAACTTTGTTGTGTAATTTATCTAAAACTTTCTCACATTTTGCCAGAAAAAATTATTTGAAAAAAGGTAATTGCTGAAAGTTTAAACTTTAACATTTGATCCAGTATTTGTATATGACTTTATTTCAGTATTATTGTAATAAAGTGGCATTACTCTATTTAAGATGCATAATCATCCATCATACTTAATTTACAAAAATTCATTAAATATTTTTTACTGAACCTCAGATACAATGCAAAGATGTAGAGAGAAAGGTTTACTGCAAATGACACTATTTTGTAGTCAGTGTCTAATGGAGAATAAGAGATATAAACATTTCTGTATATCGGAATTTATGAAAGAAAATTTAAATCCTTGAAATTACAACAAAACAAAATATTCAGCGGTTTCTGTTGGCGCATAATTAATTATAACGGACATTTGCATTTTGATTTTCACACTCCATATACATAACATGCCAACAACAAAAACCGTATGTTAGTACAATTAATTCCTAGTTACGCAGATATTTTCTATTGTGTCATTATATATATATATATATATATATATATATATATATATATATATATATATATATATATATATATATATATATATATTTATATATAACAGACATATAATCGAGTAGATTCAGTGCTGCTAACTATTTTTAAAACGTTTATTTTTGTATTTTCATTTTCATTATGTTTATTGGATGCGAATATTGATCAATCTTGATAAATCTTTATTTAATTTAGAAAGGAAACCACATAAGTAAAAGAAAACCAAAGCTCTTTCTGTTTATTAGGCTGTGCCACATCTATCCATGTGTGCGTGCACACACACACACACACACACACACATACACACACACACACATATATATATATATATATATGTGTGTGTGTGTGTGTGTGTGTGTGTGTGTGTGTGTGTGTGTGTGTGACTATACTCGTGTCCAAAAACCTTCGAATTCTTGATTTACAAGTTAAATCAATCTGGAATGGAAAGAAAGGTTTTAAAAAAGAAAGAGCTTGGAACATGAAAGTCTGTAGAAAATAATCGCACAGATACAGGTTTAAGGCCCAAAGAAAAAAAAACGATACGAGTATACAACTAAATAAAGAGCTCGATACGAATGCAGAGCAGACTATAGGTTCGACTACATATATATATATATATATATATATTATAAATTAATAGATTTAAAATATGGTTTTACCGCTACACAGAGATAACCATGTTTCAGAAATGGAAGCTAAAGCCCCTGAATTTAATTTTGTTATTAAACCAAAGACATTAGTTCCATTTCCTCATCAAGCGAATTTTGGAGTAACTCCAAAATTCGCTTGATGAGGAAATGGAACTAATGTCTTTGGTTTAATAACAAAATTAAATTCAGGGGCTTTAGCTTCCATTTCTGAAACATGGTTATCTCTGTGTAGCGGTAAAACCATATTTTAAATCTATTAATTTATAATATTAATGCTCTGTAAATTTAAATTTACATAGAGCACTATTGTGTAAAAATAAAAATATCTATAAGAACACCGGATTTTATATCTTACTGTTCTTTCCTTTTTATTTATATATATACATATATATATATATATATATATATATATATATATATATATATATATATATATATATATATATATGTGTGTGTGTGTGTGTGTGTCTGTGTGTGTGTGTGGAGAGAGAGAGACAGAGACGGAGACAGAGAGACAGAAAGAGAGAGAGTGAGAGAGAGTGCCTGATATGGTTTGCTTATACGAACTCTTTAGGTGGATGCTCAATGCTTGTCTGTTTATGTCAAGAGAGGGCACCAATTATACGGGAATACCTCTTTTCGGTGAATCATGTTTGCTGTTTTTTTTTCTTTTACGCATAATCATACTGAAAAGCCAGTCCCCTTCAGTTCACAGAAGTTAAGCAACGTGGAACCGAGTCAGATCCTAGAGGGGTGACTAGCTGGAAATAACAGATGTAAGTTTTCATGTGCGGTTGGTGCAATGTGTAACGATTGGCAATTTGAAATCGAAGCGCCGATTATCGATTACAGTAATGTTCATTATATTCACTTACGTGAACATACAGTTGGAAAGGTTTTGAATACATCTCTTCTCGCCAAGCTATAGTCTAAATAGTATGACTTGTATCAGTAAATTCTTATTATCTAAAAAAAACAATAAACAGTTTGATAAGCCGTAACAAATAAATCAGTCAATTTTTCGTTTGAATTTCCTGTCTTCCTTCCATATATGTAAGGATGTGGTAGTACTGATAGAAGCGGATATGCTGATGCCGTTGATATATGTCCTAGGATGAGGGTCTATAATAAAGGTGAGAAGACACGGTAACTCTTTACGTTTTTATTCGTGTCATTTCTGAGCTAGACACGCTTTTTATATGCTACAGATGTCTACATATCACTTACATACAATGACACCTGTCCATTTCTGCATCAGCGAAAACAACAAAACATTGAAGTAATATTCTGCCATTCCGCCATTTTTGAAAAGGAAAAATTCATTGCAAGTGATAATTGGCAAACTGATAGGGAGGTTGCATTCCTCGCAGTATTTACATGATGTGTGCTTGGCTGATCAGAACGTTGCGTGCACAAAGCTAGCTCTTGCCTAATTAAACATAACAATGTTTGGGATAACTGAACTCTCACAACTAAGAATCTCAGTAGAGAGAAGGAATGAAAGAGGAATCGCTGCCAATCAATATACTGTACTGATAAAGATTGCATGGAAGGACTCTCAACATTTCTACGTTAGCGATTGCCTTACTTTAAAGATTTGGATTTGTCAAAATGAAGGGAAAAGGAAATAATTATCTACGAACTAAGTGAATAAGACCACATTATCAACACGATACTTTATTTTGTATATAAGCGTAGCGGTTACCACAAAGAAAATGTGATTGGCGCACCATGTTCAAATCCCTCTCAAAGAAAAATATACCGTTCAAATCTATGAAGCCACCTCTTCTATCTCCCAGCTAAGGTTTCATAGACGTTTATAGTAATCTCTGTAGCTTTCCTTGGCTGTCATTCTTGAAGAAAACTTTGACTTCAAAACAATTTTCAGCTGATCTAGAAACTAAACGCCATAAAAATTATTGGTACGGAAATCACAACAGTAACACCGAGTTTAGTGAAACTCTGTCTATATTCACTACATGTAATCTACAGTATAAGAATTGTTATGATTCTCTGCTTTTTAGCTTATATGTGTGGCTCAGTCCATAAGTATCTTGCCTAAAAATACATTTAACTGACCAAATGGCAAGTTACAAAATGTCCTAATAACACGAGACTCAAATCCACACTTCGTATACACTTTTTACTTTTAATGTTCAAACGTTGCATCCTACCTAATAAATAATTAATATAAAATCAGCATCTACATTGTGAGAAATGTAAAAGGAGTTATATTTACGAACATGAATCATGTATAAGTAAAATATCAAATTGAATGCAAAAATAAATTAAAAAAATTGTCAAACGCTTCCTTCTGCATGAATAGATATTTATATTTACCGCATTAGAATAAACACTCAGTGAAAATACTTGTGAATTTGTTTAAAAATGAATTGCGTTTCGCCTCTTTCCCTCGCTGTAATTATTTGATTATCGAATTAATGTTGTAAAACATTAACATTTAAGAGTTGTTTTTAATCTTATCTGTATGTTCAATGATATTATATTTAGCGAGCCTAAATTACGATTCTATAGCGGGTTTTATATAATAAATTTAAAATAATTCTGAATAAGATCTTGAAAGCTTAAGCATGGTACATTTTATTTAACCGAGTGAAAACTGTGTATGGTCGATATAATTCATTTGTAAGATTCATTTACGGGATATATATATATTTATATATATATATATATATATATATATATATATATATATATATATATATATATATATATATATATGTGTGTGTGTGTGTGTGTGTGTGTGCGCGCGCGCGTGTGTGCGCGTGTGTGTGTGTGTGTGTGCGCGCGCGTGTGTGTGTGTTTATATATGTGTGTATGTTTAAACCTACGTATTCTTACAGATAAAATACACATATTTTGCGAACACAAAAAACGCGTTGTAACAATTGAATCTTTTTTCAATATATATTATCAAACTCACGTTTGATAATATACACAATAGCTACCAGTCTACTGTTTATTATTTCTCATTGATAAAATAAAAGGTGACAGTTCTGATACAACGACAATGGTTCCAGCATGGTTTTAACCTCAGTATACGTGTATTGTCTACGCTTTGACAATACACAATGTGCCTTGGGTAAACACACTTTGAAAACAATGGAGAGGTCCTGTGGTATACATACAAAGAGTGAAATAAGCATTTCCTGCTGTGAAACCACAAGCATGATAAAGTGCATCACATCAAAGCATGATAAAGGGCATCACATCAAAGCATAAAAAAAGATAAAAATAGCATTATTACGAAAAAATGAATCGAAAGAGAGCGCATTTATTTTAATAAAAATTATTGATAAAAAGAATTCCCGATTAGTTCATCATATTGAATTACACGCAAATGCCCTTGTGAAAGACAGGAGACCACCTCTTCTCTCGTAGGTATCAGTAAACAATTATTATATCACCCCGATATAATTACTACAATATAAAATATTCTCTAGTTTTTAAATAAACTGAAAAGAGTTTATAAGCCGTAGAAAAAGAATCAATCGAAAATCAAGCAAAGAGGCTCCTTGCTTCAAGCGACTAATTGGACTCAAGTTCCAACCAGATCTCAAGTGGAACTCCTGTATACAATCCATCGGCAAATATACCGGCAATATTGCCTGATCCTTGAACCACTCCAGGAACAACCCGACTCATTCTGTTATGCTCTATCGTTACAAGATCAGACA
The DNA here is from genome assembly GCA_964036315.1 of Acanthosepion esculentum. Lineage (NCBI taxonomy): Eukaryota > Metazoa > Mollusca > Cephalopoda > Sepiida > Sepiidae > Acanthosepion > Acanthosepion esculentum. Next base: position 108,258,276 of record OZ038478.1, read on the forward strand.
ACAATTGGAGTATTACTAAAATATCAAGGCTGGAGTTGATCAATCCTCTATTTCCTGCCATCATAGAATTCAATACGTCTAGGCAGCCTTTCGGTGATGAATCTTTTTCTGCTCTACAACCTCTTCCCCATAAACGAATGACCGCAAGCCACTTGCCGATCTTTTGCTATTTGCCTGGCAAACCTTTTAACAAGCTACATTCATTAGTTACATTAGTTCCCCCAGTTAAGAATGTCCAAGCTAGAACCCGCCATACCAGAGACACGGATAAATTGTTCCTATTCCTTTCGTATTCCGTTAACAGTAAGGAAATCTCATTCACTCAATTTCTTCCCAAGCTAGACTACATTGTGGAATAGACTCTCGTGTGGATGTTTCGCTGATCAACTGTTATCTCTCCTACGGCTTATAAACTCGTACATATCATCATGAATTGCACTTTTTACAACCTCCTCTAGACCTGGTGTTCTTAGAGAGCAGAGACGCTATTACCGTAGCCCCCCCCCAAAAAAAAAACTGTCGAATCTGAATTAAATCTAAAAAGACGTCAGACAGAATAATGAAAAACTAACAATGGTATGACCATATTGTGTAAAACAGCTGAGAGCAGTTTTACCGAAATCATTTCACAGAAAAGTGAGAAATACAAAATTTCACTACCAAGCTACAGCGTGGTGGGTGTGTGTGTGTTTGTGTGTGTGTGTGTGTGTATTTGTGTGAGAGAGAGAGAGGGAGAGAGATTCCACAATTCCGAGTTGTTTTTAGTTCGTAGTAATCTGTCTTGCCATCCATTTGCACAGAAATGTTATGTAGATTAAACCGTTCTTATCTTCAATTGGTCATGCTAGTGTATGCTTTTCCCAATCCTCTTTACTCATTCTGCGACCTAGAAATTTCAACTATATTATTCTGATGTTACTTCTAAGTGTCGTTTTTGTTACCATATTCTTTTAAACTTTGTTGTTCCTCACATAACCAGTCTGTGGTATTATCAGCATCTTTCTGTAGAACACCCTATCTGTTGCTTCAAGCCTCTTCTTTATCTGTGAAGATATTGCCCAGCATTAACTGCCATATAGGAAGGACGATATTGCATAACAGATCAATGTTTTTAATGTGTTTTAACAAAACTCCTTGTTTCTTAATATATTTGTTATATTTTGGAAGCAATCTCTCGCTATACCTATGCGCCTTCGGATTTGAGTGTCACACTTCTCGTCCACTGTTAACTCACTTCCCTGATATTTAAATTGATATACTTTCTTTATTTTGATATCTTCCAATAATGTTTCTTCTAGCAACAACCATGCATTCTGTCTTCTCGCACATGATTTTTAGTCCACTCTTATGTTCACTATCTTCTGTATAGTTTATTTTACAAATCATTTTATTTGGATTGTCGTAACCGGTAACTTAAAAAAGAAACTGATTGTGATAATCTTAACTTAAACAAAATTTAAAACATTTTATCATAAGTCAGAGCCATTTACTCAAGAACTATTTAATTTTGGCAAATAGTATTTTCTTTATTAGTTCTTATAACATTTAACCCAGCAAAATCATTCCCAAGTAATACAAAAGTGTACAATCTTCGACTACCTGATTAATTCCCGACAAGAAACCCCACGAATTTTTTAATCTAAAACATCAATTTGGCCTCCACTTCTTCTGAAAAATGCTTTTAAATCAACACTAAAAGTAATTATCAGAAATTAAACTTAACTTTGCTAATATTCTTCTTGCTGTGAGTTGTTGTCATCCCAATAATACAATTAATATAATAAATAAATGATTAGCTAGAATAACATGTCTTGTAATAGGAGCGGTGATTTATTATCGGCATATACATTTACCTGTTTCCAGAGACGACGTTAATCAGTTGATACTATCTTTTATTCTCCTCGTCATATCTAATAATAAACAATATACTTATTAACTGAAAATATAAGAAACAGGTAAGCAAAGCTCGCATTCGGTTTGAACATAAGCGTCTTAAATAATCTGTATAGAAAAGAAAAACTTATTTAAGTGTGTCGAGCCGTTCTAGAGACAGCACAATCAAAAGTGTAACATTCTATAATTTAAAGTCAAAAGATTTACGATCTGTGTGTATTGTTATGCCCATCTTTCATTTGAGGTGAACATACCAAATATTTAAACCGTAGAAATCCTTGTTTTGCTTGAATTGAAATATCGACCTGTTGAACAATTGAAAATATGCCACAATTTCAGGCACCAGCTGAATATTTGGTTGATCATAAGTGTATAATTTTATATATGCTGAATCCAGTATCCATGTAATTTAATATATAGCGATATTTCCAATCTCATTATTGCTATGTTAATTATTCTTATAGATGCTTCTTTGTATGTTTTAGTTTCCTCTTCATATCAAAAGTTTTTAGCATTCATTTTCATATATAAGCGTAAACTATATAGCATACCACGTCTGCTATCTTGATGAGAATCAATGCCCCACCCAACTTAAGTTTGCGATTAGTGCATTGAATCTTCAGTCATTATTCAGTGATTTTCGATTATTCGAAAAGGAAGAAAATAAAAACTTCTGAAGACACACTTGTTAATATAAAAACATTTTAACAATGAAAGAATTGGTCAAATCCTAATGAGAAATAGTTTCAACAGGTGAATACTATTATTTTTTGCTTACACTATCTAATGTTGCTACATAATCATCGAAATAAAATTATAAGAGTATAAACATTGCTTTATAGTTTAGTTTAGTTTTGTACTGTTCAAGAGAATGGGAAATATAATCTATTAAGTTTCGCAGAGATGTATGCCGTGATTCCGCCAATGCCACGCACATTGTAGCAAAACACCCTAATACCCGTTGTATTATATTGGTGAGATGTACGTTCCAATCAATAAGCCACATCTCACAAAACACTGTTTAGTGGAACCAACTCTCAAGTTGGTTCTTCCCCGACCACTCTAAACTTAACCTGTTCAAATATAGCCTTTACCGTTATCTTACTCACATATCTCTATAACCTCTGCATCTTACTCATTAACTGTTTACCTCGAGTGATACATGCGCTTTGTACTGGGTTAACATAACGTAAGAAATAACATACATCTGAAACACAAATAATAACCATATAGTGATATTTATTATATGTCCCCAGAAAAGAGTATTTGCTACGCGATTTCCACCTGTGAAACATTGCAAGCGCATGTAACGTACATATTTTTAAGAGTCTCTGTGATTATGCAGATTTAAGAATGATACCTCCCCAGTAACGGCAAGACTGCTATGGGATGTTGATTTGTTTTGTTACTTTTTATCGAGTTACGATCATTTTATCAAATACCAAGTTAAAGGTCTGTCTGCCAATCAGTTGAAAACTCTCGACTTGATATCACAAACATTTGATGTCGTCCGAAATTTTCCTCTGCTTAATTTCACTCACATATTTTGTGCTAAACGATGGCATGGCTTAAAAATTTATTAGCACCCAAATTCCTGCACGGGTTGTGTAAAGCCAGCATTATTTTCCAATATTTCTCTCACGTGTTGTAGTTCTATGTCTTACAAGCATATACACGTTTAATTTTGAGAGATTCTTCCTCATTATCAATATCAGCAAGAGTCAAATTATTGATATATAAAGACAAACGGGTGAGGAATGAAAATACCTGTTCTTGACCCACATCGCATTATCTAAATGAAAGACGAAATATTATAAGTTTGTGGAACATGTCCTTTGTCGTGTCAAGCACATTGCAAAGTCCACACTTAAAGATTTAAAGCTTGGAGATTTTTCTGATATTAATTTGAAAATGTGTCTTCAGCACAAGCTTATTAATTTGGTTAGTTTTTACTTTTTGTTGTTAATTTTCTCTTCTCTGTAGAGTGAATAGTAATAGTAATACTAGAGTTAATAGTAGAATTTGCACACTTAGTATACGCTTTACACTGTAGTTTGAATGGCAAAAATTTTCTCAAATCACCTTTAATCTACAAGGTATTCAAGCTGTTTTCAATAAGGCAGACTTTTTATGGTAACAACTCACATCTAATGTCCACATTCTTCAGGCTATTTCTCGTCAGGGAACTTAATAGTGTATCGATAACGCTCCGTAAAATTGCTGCATTTTTGTCGGAAATAACCTATGTTCTCTGACGAAGTCGAGATAATTATGTATATACCCCGCTACTATCTTGATTCTGATATGTAGGGTTTTCGGTTTCCTGTAACTTGAATTTGTTAAACATTTCCCAGCAGCTTTCTACGATATGGCAACACAGTTTTTAGTTATGCATTATTCTATGTAACGTCCTTTATTTTTTATTTCAAATTCGACAGTTTTGAGGTGGCCACGCTATTAGCGTCTTTCCTCTCTAAGAATAATGGGACGCGAAACGAATTCAACGACGAAGAAAAGTCTGTCATCTTCGAAGTAAGTGCTAAAGACATATGTCTACATGTCGCTGCGTAGAAGTTAGGTCGAAATTTGAATATGGTTAGAAGATTACTGAGAGGCCCTTCGTCAAGGAAGAATCAATTAGAGTGTGGGTCCACCAAGACTGTGCCAGCTATGGATTTAACGCATATTAGTCAGAAGTTACCCTGGGACACCCTGGAAAAAAAGCAAAGCCATATTCCCAGCAAATGGACTTTCTCATGTACCAAAAATCAACAGAAATTTCATCCTCAGGACCATGGCTTCCGTGCAAGCTCTCCTGAAATTGTCTCCTTTAATGAGCAGTCACTGGAATTTCAGGATTCATTGAGCTCGGAAGTACATGACGTTCGGAATAAGTTGTATTCCGTTCACTGACGTGACAAGAGCAACCGTTGACGGATCTGATGGTTGGGAAAATTGTTGGGACTATCATGGAGAAGAGTATCCTCAACGTCTACGAGGTCAACAGCAGAAAGGAGGAGATGGTATCATTGGGGACAGATATTTTAGCACAGTCAGTGCGCCTGAATGGTTTAAAGTGACCACATCCACCTACTGCAATCACCTGTAGGACGTCTTGAATCCCTGGCTAGTTGGTATATAGATGTCACTTCTAAGGACTGTAGAATTCATGCATGAAAATGCTCTCTCCCTCTCAATCAGGACCACCCAAGAATTCTTTGGCTTTTACGAGATATTATATGAAATGTTGATAGTGTGTCCGCCAGCATCTACAGATCGACAATCTTTTGTTCATGATTACACAAGATGTTTATGCCGATTTACGGCGAAAGATATCTTATAAGTGACCATGAACGTGCAACAGCAAGATTTCAACTTGCTACTATGAAAAAATTGTCATTTTCCATTACTAATAGGGTTTTCGATGTTATCCTTCGAAATGGCCCTCATGCGGCCCAATAATTCATTATGTCAATAAATCTCATAATATTATTGTTTTCTGTAACATATATAATCAAGGTGTGCTTATTCTTCATTTTCTCTAAAAATGTCTAGATGGGCTATATTCATTTAAACATGATCCTATTTGTGAAAAAATAACCTGAGATCCTATACATTTTACTTAGATAAAGCTGTTTGTAACGTGTGAGCTGTACACGTGAGTGCAATTTTTGGTATTCCTTTAAGATATGCACTACCAGAAATCCCTTCAATATATCTATCGTGCCTTTTTTTAATCAACCAGACGGCTCCAACTTTAAGTGCAATTATTCTTGTCTTGGTTTGCAGCGCATTAAGGATTTCCAATTCAATATCCATGTATTCTCATAGCTTTTTAAGCTCTTAAAAGTTACCTTACATTCTGCATATCAATAAGGAAGCACATTCTTTTCTTGTGGTTTTTTATGCCGATATCTGCGATTTAAGCTTTCATTGTTCTGTCTTTGTGCATTGCACAATCCCATTAAGTTGTTACAGGTGCAAATCTCTTTAACTGGGTCTGTGTAATATGCAAAACAGTGTCTTGCCGTTTCCTTCACATAATAGAAGCTAATTTCCCAAATGCAGATGTTCGCCCACTCTAATATACCGTGTTTTACATTCACTTGGTTCTGATACTCTGAAAAATAATACAAAAGGTTCCCTGACAAATACAAGCTCCAACTATTTAAGTGTAACGTCAATCGACATCTCCAGCTGCCTTGATCTATCCACTTCCCTTCTCCACATCCTTTCACCTTTCATTCCTATCTGCTCTCGCTCCCAAACTTCTGTAAACCCCTTGCCTTGATCGATCCACTATCTTTCTCCACATCCTCTCCTTTACCACTCCTATCTGCTCTTCCTCCAAACCTACTGTAACCCCTTGCGTGCTAGTGGCTTCCAGCCTTGCTTGGGGTGATAAGCTTAAAAAAAAAGTATCAGAGAATCTGCATTTGGGTTCAACAAATTTTTTCCGTATGTGTGCCCTGTAATTTCTAGTTAGCAGACATTTGTCCTGTGCAGCAACAATAAAACCTTCGATCTCACCATTTTATCTCTACACAACGAAACCACTTATGGGTACGGAGTTTGTCTACATGAGCATTGTTTGGTACATTATTTTTACATAGGTACCATAGTCACCCTGTTACTTCTCTTGTTCAATTCCAAAGTGATTTTTACATAATTAAAAGTAAAAATGTCAAAATAAATTTAAAAGAAATCAAGGCATAACAAAATATATTTGCAATAAATTCTTCATATTTACAAACGAAGTATGCTGATGGGAGGGAAACTAATGGCTCATTCACTTATTTGCGTCTATTATATTAATAAGAGACTATATTTTCAAATAAGATAGATCAGGAGGCTAGACTGATAAATATATTATGTAAGATTTTATCAAATTATTGTAGAGTTTTATTATTATTAAATAAGTTAACATCGCATCAACAAATTGCCAGGAAAAAGACAACTGCGTAGAAATATATGAAGACCAATATACCCATCGTTAAACCGAGACTTATATGAATATATCGGGCAAACGCTTCGTAGACAAATGTTGGCAATATTGTGATAGAATTTGATAAAAGCAGCACACGTCCTAGCAGGTGGATCCCAGTTAGAAATACCTTCATGTTGGCTAATCCAATTCACTTAAACGGTTTCAAACGGAAAATATTGCCATATATTTAGACATGACTACCAAGTTGCTCTGTCAGCCCCATCCTTCAAACATAAAGTTCAGCTCTCTTGATGCAAGATATCAGTTTCGTTTACTTCAGTTTAGGAACTGAAATTCATAGTACATGAGAAATCATCTGCAAGGCCATCGTCAAAATTGCCTCACACATTTATTGCACCCCAATTCATTCAAAATGTGATCAAATATGTTAGGGACAGTGTGTCAGTTATTGTGGGTAGAAACATTGATTAAATGATTTTTCTTGTTATATGTCTTACGTTCTGTTCTAATTATTATATCTATCTATCTATCTATCTATCTATCTATCTATCTATCTATCTATCTATCTATCTATCTATCTATCAATCTATCTATCTATCTATCTATCTCTTTCTCTCTCTCTATATATATATATATGTGTGTGTCTCTCTCTCTCTCTATATATATATATATATACACATATATATAGAAATATATAGATATACATATATACACACATATATATATACACACGTGCATATATATATATATATATATATATATATATATATACTTATACATACATATATATATATGCACACACACATATATATGCACACACATATATATATATATACAAACACACACATGTATATATATACATATATATATATATATATACACACAACCAAACACACACAGACACACACACACACACACACACATATATATATATATATATATATATATATATATATATATATATATATATATATATATATATAAGAAGAAGCAGAAAAAAGAAGAAAAATCCCTTTGTAACTAGAGATGTAACCTGATGAACATGGGGAAATAAATTACAGTAGTGGAACCTTAAATTTGTCTCTTTCGTAATTATTTAATTAATATTTGTTCTGTTGTTTCACTGAGCTCTCTGGATTACATCCTCTCTGGAATTATCCAGACCGATTACCAAATTCTTCATTAACTTTTCTATACTCTCTCTCTCTCATATATATATATATATATATATATATATATATATATATATATATATATATATATATATATATATATATATATATATAGAATAAATGATAGTAATCTTAATTTGGTTTTTATTCCTACCCGGTTCAATTTCGTGTGTCAATCTCAAAAAAAGTTTATAGAAATATCAAGACATAATGATAGGTGCAACGTTCAAAACTAGGCATTCAATGCGTACAATTTTAAAACGAATAATACATTCATTTTACATTTACGAACAAAGGTACAAGTTTGCACATAATTTTTCTCTTCTGAGCCGATTAATGTAGGATAAAAAATTCTGATAATCGCGAAAAAATCCAGTTTTAGAAAGATAAAAGTTTTTGAAAATGACAAAAAGAGAAAAAAATACAAGAAGGCAGTAAAAAGTTTTGAAACTACGAGTGAGCAAGAACGAAAAGATCTACTTTCACTAACCCCACGAGAAACTCTGGGACACAGGAATGTTAAAATAAGTTCTATATAATTTTGCGTAATTTCTTAAACATCTTTTCCTTCTTTACTGTTCAACCACAGGAGAATATTAACTTGAACTTTTGATCCCTCTGCTACTGGCTGGTAAGTTTTGCCTTCCTTGATGTTCTCTTCTTGATCTCAAGTGTGTTCTTTGATGTTGAAGATCTGACTTTTCTACTTGTTGTCAAAAATCTTCTCTCGTATGTATATACATACACACATACATGTATGTAATGACGCTGGGACACATGACTTGTGATGATACCTAGAGCGTTTCCGACAGCCATTAGAATATATTATTATTGTGTTTTTTAATATTCAAAAAAATGTAAGACGTTTGAACGAGTGTTGTGAATTGAACAAATGGTAATCCGAAGATTCAGGGTTCTGATGAGAAGGGTTGCTGTAGTACCATGTCCCAGGCAAGCATTATTATTTTATTTCGGATCTGCAAATGATATCTGATATCTGAATTTGCCTTCATGGATGACGACACCCATCGTATTGGCCAATTCCCGGCGTTTTCATCGATTACTCCCTTTCATCCGGATAATTATGAACACTATGTTTCAATACAATTCATATTTTTTTGCAGGAGGAGCGAGTAGTAAAGAATATTTTTTCTAACCATACACAATGCACAGTAAAATGATTTTCCTATACGGAGTGACCTTGCTTTCTAACTTTTCAATCCAAATTGTTGCAAAAATACTTTTTTCATTCTGATTTTTAAAACAAGAAAATGAGTTGTTTATTTTTTCGTCATAATGTAAAACACCCACCATTACCTAATTTTTCATTAACTCGAGAGGCATACAAAATATTTCTTAACGATGGAGAGTATGTTTACATTCTCCTGGCTTAATTTTAATCAGTTTATTGATTATTTCAACATCAATGACTGCAGGCTTGACGGAACATGTTTGTTTCATACCAAATGTCCTTCTTCTAAAACAAGTGAAACACTCACGGATTCACAGCAAATATATTATTATTGAACGGCACATGTATTTCTGCTCATGTATAGCTTTGCATTTCTTTTCTGTTAGAAAAGAGCAGCAAATGATGAAAGCTATCTCATTTCCTTCCATTTTCACTTCATCGCAGAAACCATACACGAAACATACATAAATATGTGTTGGACTGTCATCCTTTGGAATATGTAGATATTTAATAAATTTCAGCCCTGTCTGAAAAGTAAAGTCTTGTCAAAGCCACTCTTATTGGAAAACGCAGGAAAGTTAGTGATTTCAAAACAACTCTGACCAACAATTAGTTTTTAGAAATTTGATATTATAATACTTAAATTATAAGAACAAATTAGAATTTGCAAAATATAAGCTTAATTAGAAATTTATTTTTGACCGTTATCATTATTATGAGGAATTATTATAATACATTGTTATGTTGAAAAATATCTGTCATAACAACTGAATGTTCCGACCAATCAATTTTGCAAAAATAAACAAAATATATGATAACACATATTTTACAGAGATAAAGCTATTTTTAATGTGTGATCTGTATTTCTGAGGACAAGGTTTTGCATTTCTTTAAGGCATGGGCTATCAGTAACCCCTTTAATGAGTCTATCGTAAGCTTTCTTAATCAATACAAAGGCTCCAACAACTGAAATTATTGATGTCCTCTTGTGATAGATTTTTAGATTTCCATTTAAAGATCCTTTTATTTTGATAATTATTTGAATATATTCAAAGACACATTACAATCAGCAGAGACTGCCATATCATTAAGAAAGCACACTTGATCCCGGTGTCTGGGCTATTAGCTCTTAATTTGTTTTCTGTGAGCATTGTAAAGTCCCATAAAATTGTTAGAGGTCTTTTCTGTGGAACCAGGTTTGGGTGACGTTCATACAAGTTTCTTGGAGTTTCCTTACCGTGCGAATTATTATTATTATTATTATTATTATTATTATTATTATTATTATTATTATTATCATTATTATTATTATTATTATTATTATTATTATCATCATCATCATCATCATCATCATCATCATCATCATCATCATCATCATCATTATTATTATTATCATCATCATCATCATCATCATCATCATCATCATTATTATTATTATTATTATTATTATTATTATTATTATTATTATTATTATTATCTTTGTTGTTGTCGTCGTTGTTATCATTATTTTACTTCCTTTTATTTCTGGTGTGTACACATTTCTTTCCGGGTCCGACCCAAGACCTAAGTTCAGAAATAGCATCATGGCATTTCCCACTGAACAATTAAAACGACACACATATTTTACATAGATAAAACCCTGCGTAAGGTGTATACTGTACTCGTGAGAACAATTATTTCTTTGAGTCATAGGCTTCCAGGAACTCCTTCCAGGAGTCTATTGGAACCTTTTCCAAACAATCCGAGGGCTCCAATTACAACAAAGGTCGTTGATGTTCCCCTGTGCCCAATTTTTGAGATTTCAATTTCAAGTTGCTTGTAATCTGATAGCTTTTTGAATATATTCAAAGATACATTGCAGCCTGCTGGGATTGTCATATCAACCAAGAGGTTGTTTTTTTCTTTGCGGTATTTAATAACTATGACTGGGCGGTTAAATCTGCTAAACCTGTTGCATATATAACGTTGTTAACTTCTGTGGTATTTCCCAGTTGGTTTATCTGGTAACAGTGTTTCCAGTGCTGCGTTTTATATTTGCACAATGTGCTTATTGGATTTCGTCAGATGAATTTTTGTGAGCTGGTCTCATTATGACAATTGTGTGAGAGTTACTCTGGATGACGTACTTTTTCGATTCGGTGACTTCAGCTCTGTGGTTTTCAAGGAATTCTACCTTAATGTAGTTGGAGTCGTCTTCAGTGACATCGTCTGCATAACTGCGGGTTATGCCACATGTAAATTCTTCGTTTTTATTTTCTGGGAGGTTATTTCGTATTTCATTTGTTTTAGTTTTAACCTCATCCTCTGTCATATTACTTATTTCTTCTTTCATCTCTTTACAGTTTAAGTGATGGGTTATAATATTCTGTCTTATATCTTATATTATCTTATCTATTTCTGCATTTGCCTGTCTGTTGAATCGCATATTGTCCCTATGGACAGTGACAAGCATGTTTGGGTTGAAGTGAGGTCTTATATCAATTCCTACCATAGTCCTACATATTTGATATGTTTGATTCGTTGTGTTCTTTGTTGGATAATCGAATGCAGTGAAGATATGAAATATTGATACTCTTCGCAAGACCATTTCGCTTTTTTTTTCTTTTTATTAGTTGAATTAGTATTGAGTCACTTGGTCCAACGTTGGGAATAGACCGGTTTGGTGACCTTGTGTCTCTTCGTTTTTGGAAGAGGTTGTATCAGTTACAGATTTGTCGACCCCAGACTGGTTCCTCTCTGAGGTATGAGGCACTTGTGGACCCGTGTGACGACCGATCCTGTATGATAATTTATTCGTAATCATTAACATTCGTAGAAATTTCGTTTTAATCTTCACCTCCAAGGGGTAATTTTGTTCAAGTTACCAGCTTTCAGAGCACAATAGAAGGAGACCAGAGAGCAAGCACGCCTAACACTTGAGATAGTACAGATGGGAAATATATTCACGGTTAAAAATTTCATAACTGAGCTTTGTATTCGGGGGGGTCATACGGTATAGATATGGCTCTGACTATACTAAATTTTAATTTAGTAAAAGACGCAGTGACCATTATCAGGTGGAATATCGTACTTTAATAATGAGGGTTATTCCACACACACACACAGACAAAATTGAAATGAGAGGAAAGAGACAAAATTGAAATGAAAAAATTAAAGTTTAAATAAAGTCAAAGAGAGTTAAAATAAAATTTTAAACAATGTAATTTAAAATAGTTAAAAATTTACGTTTCTTCACTTGTTGAGAGGACGGCACAAGTGTATCTCCAATGTTCAACTTTCCGACGCCAATAGGTTTGATAGTTTTCAAGTTTTATAGGGTTGACCATCCGCCCACTACACTTTGGAGGAAAAGCTATCAAAGAATCCACTAAGCAAAGGATAGATACAGTGAAAAGAAAAAATACATTTAGGTTCATTTCTCAAAATGCTATCCACTTAAATATACATTTTAATTTTTCACTCAATGGGAAGTCAGTTAAAAAGCAGAACATTGTCAGATTAGTACATCTGTAGCCATATGCAAAAGGAAAAAAGAAAATACGAGGTACAGTTAATATGATCCCTACTCGTGCTAATACACAGACAAATATATATATATATATATATATATATATATATATATATATATATATATATATATATATATATATATATATATATATAGACACACACATGCATATATAAAAGCATCGATATCATACCGAGGAATGAACAAAAATGGACGAAAGGTTCAACAGGAGTTGTATGAAAAAAATTAAAATATGGATAATCCAATAAAAAAAGAGAAAGAAAAATAACAATTTTATAACAGACAATTAGAAAAAGAATACACAGAAGTGACAGGAAAGAAAAAAAACTAATAAAACATTTCGGGTAATCTCTCAAATGGCTATCCCCTAAAAGATAAATTTTAAATTTTCATTCAAATTGAAGTCAGTCAAAAAGCAGAACATTGCCTGATCAATACATCTGTAGCCATATGCAAAGGGGAAAAAAGAAAGAAAAAAGCAAGGTACGGTCAGTATGAACCCTACACGCATGTTCATATACATATATAAATATCTATCTCTCGCTCACTTTCTCTTTCTCTCTCTCTCTCTATATATATATACACACACACACACACACACACATATATATATATATATATATATATATATATATATATATATATATATATATATATATATATATATATATATATATATATATTTATATATATATATATATGTACTTGTACATAGACAGAGATAAATTACGCTGAGTACGAAGGAAGGTTCCGCTGGAGGTGTAGGTAAAAATAATTAAAATATAGGTAAACAAAAAAAGAAAAATAACAAAAGAATAACAATTAGACAAAGAAATAAACAGAAAGGAGATGAAAGAAAACAAATTAAAATGAAAGAGTAAATTTTCACTCAAAGAAAAATATGGATTGAGGTTCTGCTGGAGGTGTTTGAAAAAAATTTATATTATGCGTAATGGAAAAATTAAAAATATCGAAAGAATAACAGACAATTAGACCAAAAAAAACAGAAGAGAGAGGAAAGAGAAAAATTAAAATGAAAGAATTAAAGTTAAATAAAGTCAACGAAACTTAAAATGTAATCAAAGAAAACGAAAAATGTAATTTAAAATGGCGTCAAATTTACGATTCCTTGCATGTTGAGAGGACGGCCTAAGTGTCTTTTCCCCAATGTACAACTTTCCGAAGCCAATGAATGTGATAGATTATTTTAATTTCCATACATTGTCAAGTTCAATACGAATATCATGTAGTAAAGAATAAACACTAAATGATATGTATATATATATATATATATATATATATATATATATATATATATATATATATATATATATATATATATATATATATATATGTATATATATATTATCCACTGTGCCATGTGTCCTTGAGGACACATGACACAGTGGTTAGATCCAGTGACAGACCCAAAGAGTGTGAGTTCAATACCCGGTTAAGGCAGTGGAGAACTTTCAGAGGGAAAATTAGCAGGAGATAACTGATGACTGACATCCATCAAACATGGCACATGGAACGAGAACAGTCTACATCAGTGATCGAAATAAAGGGTTCAGTTCGAAATTCCAAACACCTGAAGAAGGCCGGAGCGTACAACGGCCGAAACGTTGTGACAAATATGGCGACAAAGATGCGGACAATAGTCCGACTAATGTAAATACTGTACATAATACCTCATCTCAGAAATATATATATATATATATATATATATATATATATATATATATATATATATATATATATATATATTCATTTTAACATCGTCACCCTTCCCGGTATATTCACAGATACCAGCAAATCCTAATTCTGTATACATGCTACTTCGAAAATTTCTCAGGTACATCACGATTTTAATATTTTAGGTAGAGTCCTTTGTTCTCCGCTCCTTAAGGACTGTTCATGTTCCAGAATTTTCTTCGCTCCCAGTAATTTCCTTCTTCGTGTTCATGTTTTGTTTAAAAATGTATCCTATATTTCAGTTGCTTTTATTTCCTATCGTCTAAAACAAAGACTACAGGTTGATTTGCTTCTATTCTGGTCTAATCATTAGTTGCATCTATATCAAGATACACATATCTGAGTGGATATTTTTTCTGCTTTACTTTTCATTTAAGTTCTGGATGTTGGATACAACAGCGTTAAAAATAATTCCGATTGTTTTAGAGGGACAGGATGAATTATCTTAACCAGGAGAAATTATACGTTTTTTTGCCATTTATTTTCGTGCAGTTTTGATCAGTCGTTCGATGATTTTCCCTTTTTTATAGTTTTGTTAAAATAGATGAGATTTTCCTTTTCTTGAATTTTCTATTCATTATGAGTGTGAATAATTCACTCCTATTTATTTTGGTACATTTCAAAATGTTAGTATTTCAATTATCCAAAAACGAATTATATATTTTTCTAATAAACTCAATAATATTTCAGTTGTAACAGTATGAATGATACAAGGACCAAATAATAGACTTAACTGAGAATTAAGCATCTTTAGTACGTGTAGTCTCTATGGGAAATACATTAAAATACTTTGTCGAACGTACACATTTTTAAATAGCAAAACCTATTATCTTTCTACAGGAACCGATAGTTGGCAATAGGGATTATTTGCATTGGTCAGTTCCATCGGTTCAATTTAATGTTCATATAATACAAATTTGAATGTCTGTTTCTCATAGTGGAAATATAAAATATTTTAATTATGATTAGAATTTTACTAACCATGTTGAAAATTACCTGTGGTGCCTAAAATATATGATTAAATAAATTTCATTAACTCTTTCATAACATTGTCATAAACGCATTATTTTATAATGATTGGTTTGTAGATAAATGTTAATAAGACTGCCAACTATATGTTAAGCTTTATCCTTAAGAGTAGAAGCCAAAGACATCAACCTCTTAATATACTAAGACGTAGAGTTACCTCGGCGACTTTATTTAAAACCTAACCCATCATTACTTATTTAAAAATAGCACGTTCCACGACAAATTCTTGGATTTAATTATCTATCAGGTGTTACTCCCTTTGGGGAAAAATGACATCATATATCCATAAAATATTTTCCAAATATACTACAAACATACAAAAGAAACAAAAGAAAGACGTGTATATGCACAACACTGAAGGAAAAAAACATCCATTGCCTATCATATCAAAATAAATATATTTTTAGTTAAACTGTGTTGAATATTTACGTAGGATTATAATTAAAGTATAATTTGGCATTGCTTATATCTGTAGTACATTGTCATATCTCGTAAATATTTACACTTGTTTATTTTCACTCGTTAGATCAAAATCATAACAGTGATATTCATAGTTCATAGTTAAACCAATATGCCTTAATGAACTAATTCTTTTTCAGGAGAAAAGAAATAACTGAAGTTGATGTGTACATTTTCTCAGCATAATTAAGGAAATCTTACTTAAAAACTCATTGGGAAAATTTCTTCACACAGAAGCCTTATTCACCTATAGTTATGTCTTTCAGTTCCCGAGTTCGAGATGCACCTGAGGAAGGCCGGAGGATCAGACGGCCGAAACGTTGTGAGGAAAGCAACCAAGATGAGGAAGTCAGTCCGATTAACGAAATCCATATCGAAGACACATATACGAATTATAAGGACATGTTCTGAAAAATATTATTTATAAGATATTTAGATACAATAAACGTACAATAAATCTTCTCCTATTCATAGTACTAATGTAGTGTCTTTTTATTCTTGAACTTTTTCTCTGATTTGCCAGTTTATGACTACATCCAAAACCCTCGTTTAACAGTGATTTTCAGTCCTCTGACCTAACTTTAACAGCTCAGTGGAGTAAAAGCTGCCCCTCACATTATATGCCTTGAAAACCAAACTAGTCTCGTCCTAATATCGCTGATCGAAACCAAAACATTCAGTTAAAGCTATGAACAGTTGTTGCCTTAAGAAGTTTCCGTGTCTTGAACGCCTAAAGTTAAACTCTGCCCAGACTAGAAATGGAACTCGAAACATATGATTCATCGCCAAATATACTTGAAAAATTATCGGTTCCCTGTATCGATCCAGCAATTACCTGACACTTTCAAATATCCTCTACTTTTACATGAGTTAGATCAGGCCTAAAACGGAGTAATTCTGCCATATGTGGGCAGGAGCTATCCAGCCTTCACATTCCACACTTAATAGTGTCCAAAAGTGTCTCCGCGTCTATTGCGTAACGGGTTACTTTCCACCCTACAAGTCTTTTCCCGCAGATAAGACTTTGCAAGCCTCTCGCTGCTCTATCGCTATTTCCATGGCGATTGTTCAGATGGACTACGCTCCTTAATTACACCAGTCTTAACCTTCGCAGCTAAGATACGTCATGCCACGCACATTATAGCGAACCAACCTCATTCCATTGGTATACCTTGGGTGAGAAGTAAGTTACATTGAAGCAGGTTCTTCGCCCATACAACTGTCTTTTAAAACCGACACTCAGGTAGTTGCTTACCGATCACTGCAATCTTACTAATTCTACGGCTAACAATTATCGTCTAGACATTCCCATAAGGTGTGTCTCTTACTCTGTAACCATCTACCTCGAGTAACCCTCGGGCCTTTTACAAATGAACAGCATTGCAAAAAGTGTTCGGAAACCTTAAATCTACGTTTTCGTGATTATTGTGCACGGCAACATATAACTTATTTTGATTGAATGACAAAAATATTTGCTTGTATTTTTTCATTTTTTATTTGAGCGAAAATGAAAAATATTTGTGATCCTTTCCGTCACTTAATTGTTTCGTCCGAGTATTTATGGTCATATTTAAGCTACAATGCGCAGCTTAACGATAAAAGATATTCCTCAGAATGTAGGCTGTTACAAATACTTATGTCAACTGCTCACTCCAAATCAGGTGCCATATTTATTTATGAACGGTAGATGTTTCACATTTGAACGATAATATACAACGTTACTTCTATATAAGATATTGTAATTATTTACGTTATTTATATTGTTTGGACTGATGCCCTAATCTTTGCTGCCATATTCACGACGGGTTCATTTCGAAATTTTAATCACCTGAAGAAGGCCGGAGTGTACAACGGCCGGAGCATTGGTAACATGGCAACAAAGATGAGGACAACACTCGGAAGAATGTGAATAGTGTAAATAAATACATTATGTTATTCGGATGAAACACGTTATCAAATGTTTATTTAATTGGATTTTTAATGTGTATGTTTATTATTAACTATTGAGTAGGCGGTCGATTGCAAAATTGTGAAGTCTAACAGTGTTATACTTAAAAGATTATTTAGAAGAGATTTTATGAATTAGTGGAGTCACTCACATCATGACAGTAGAAATTAGCCTCTTGTTCACTGAGATAAAAGCATACTTGGCAGGAAATAAAACTTACAAAAGTAACAGGAAAAGTATGGTAAATGTAAATTTCATAAAATTTATTTATATTTTTGTGAGTATTGGTGTGTGTATATTTTATGTTACAATTGTTTAATGGAAAAGTTAATCCATAGTATTACAAGCACTACAACAGTGAGAAGTTGGACACCTGTTCCCTTATCAGTGTTCCTGGTGAAGAAATTGAATTTAACGTCTGTTGGCGGGATGGCCATATTTCGGCGGAAAGAGTTTTTGTTGCATGATGGAAGTGTTTATATTATATTTAATTTTGTTTTATTTGTTTTAAAAAGGGTTTAAATTTAAAGTTTTATTTTATTCATAATTTTCATTTTTGTATATATAAGTTATTGTAACATAAATAATGATACCTTGAAATACAAACTCAACATTTAATACTTTTATATAGAATATCAGGCGAATATGATATTTGATTCTTAGGTTAACCTTTTCCGCTGAAAGGAATTCGGCAGAATTTCTCTCATAATTACTTTACAGTTTGTCCCTGTATTGAATATTGTTTTCAAATATAGTCGGGTTATTCTGCCATATATTACGAGATTTTTGATAAAATTCACAGAAGTATCTGCAAGATGTCATGAACTGTCTTCACGGCTTCACTCACTTTTCCACCGCCGTAACGTTGCTTTTTTATAATATTTCTATAAATGTTTTCATGGTAATTACTTTTAGGAGCTTTCTTCTAGGGTAGCTAAACTTTGCTATATTAAACGAGCAACTAGATTGACAACACGGTATCATCATTTTAAGTAGAAATGGCTAGATTTAACGGGAAGTACCATAACAGTTTCTTCTCTCGCATTTATTTCTACTGGAAACATAATCCGGCTTCTGGATTTAAAGTAAATTCCCCAATCAACTCACACAGTGTAACAATTTGTGTCTTAATGAAATGGTAAAAAATATAGAAAATCATTACAAGTGATATGATATTTTATACAATTTCCTTAAATAAAAGACCAGTTCACGCGTATTTAACACGTCAAATACACATTACACATGATTAACAAATGAAAATGAAATAACGCCAAACTGAAATTACCAAAAACTATTTGTTCTTTTCACCATATTCAAATCCCCGATAAAGCTTTAATAAGAGTTAATCATGTTAAACAGATAAACGTTTCTTATTTGTTCTACATGTTATCATTCTTTCAGAAACCTATCTGATATGGGAACCTACCCATAATAGTAATGGACTAGTCCGTACACCATAAATACTGCGCCTCAAGAGAGTGAGTGAGTCGGGCAGTCGTCTAGACGATTACTGTAAGACATTGGAATAGTGATACTTCGAGACAACATAGTTCTCCCTAAACTAACCTGATTATTATTAATAACACTTCTACTCTTTCGTACATATATTCTATCTATAATATATATATATCTATGTTATTCCATACCTGTGTTCGAGTTATTCTTCATTGGTTCTACCTTGAATCATCACCGTGGTACAAGGACCTGGAGCGTAACACTATCCATATTTGATCTATATTTGATCATAATGCACACACACATATACACACATCCATATATATATATATATATATATATATATATATATATATATATATATATGCATGTGTGTGGGTGTCTGTGTGTGAGCGTGTGTGATCAAAATAGTTTTAAGTTATGCTCTATTTATGGGTTATAGTGCTCAACATCAGGGACATAACGTATGTAAATTTAAAAGTGAACATTGAAGTCAACACCCGAAAGCAACAATCTGTATTATTCTCACAGTATTTTTGTGGGCCTTGCTTGTTAATTTATTCATTATTTTCTAAGTTTATTTATTTATTTGGATTAATTTATTTCAATTATTTTTCTTCTTTCATTTATTCTTTTCAGTTTTCGATTTTTAATGTTTTTCTTCTTCTTGTCTGCATTTTGAGATGAGTTCTGATCGTTTACTTAGAAGTATATTTTGGTTTGGGAAGGTAAGTATAGATATTTTTCCTCAAAGCAGAATTTGCAGTTTTTGGATCGTTTGTTGTAGGCTGATATTTTTTTTCATTATTTTCCATGATTTACTTTTTGTTTTTACTCTGCCAGATATGTTTAGTAAGAATTGTGCTGTTCACGTATTTACTGTTTCTAAAGGGTGTTTGGAGTTAATACTATCTTTGTTTCCAGCGTCCTTCATTTACTACTAAGTATATTTTTTCTTCGTTGTCTGATGATTTTACAGAGGTTTGGCATATTACATTTTTTGCAATCAGTTGCCGTTTAATGAGTATTCGTTCTCTATTCTGCAGTTACAGCTGGGTTTAATTTGTTCAGGTGGTCGTTTGATTTCTTTCCTGATGCGTTTTATATTATTTGTGTCATGTTCTCAGTAAACATATCGAAGAGTTGTACTGTGTTGTTTTTTAAGATATCACGTTGAGAGTGCTTGTTATGGGAAAGTGTTTGTGTATAAGTTTAATGAATATTTCCTATGTTTGTTTATAGGTTTTTGTTGTACAGGGGAGGAACCATATGATGTTTCTCTTCCTGTTGGTATTTTTGTGCCATGTGATGCGTATAAGGAGTGCTACCTGGAATCCATTATCTTTTAGTGCTATTTCATATACTTTCCTAGCATTGCTGGGTATGATTGTTTTAATAATTGTTGAAAAACCTGCTGTTAATTGATTGTAGTATCTGCTTGATTTTAGATAACAGGTGGTTGGAAGATGTGTGTATATACAGTGGTTTATCATTGGGTTTTCTGTATGGTTTATAAGTAACTTCTCTTGTGTTGAAGGCGGAAATCTACTTCTTTTAGTTTAGTTTTTATGTCTGTGTCAAATCCCATATATTTTGAAAATCTTTATATTTGATTTTCTAGTTTTGTTTGTGTTTGTTTATTATGGTTTGTTATAAGCAACATAAAATAACTTAATTTTGAATTCATACAAATAGATATAAAAGAAATCTAACCTACTGTAATAGGACCTACGCTGGATAAAATCATCTCTTCAGCTCAGGAACATGTGAAAATAAACGAGAACTAGATAAAAATCATCAAACACTCACCAAATGCATTACTATTCCACAATGAATATGCATGGATAAAGAAAGAAGGGACATTTGACACTACAATGGGAAGCTTTGACACTGCAGATATCTGCGAACTCATAGGTATATGTTTGCTACACTAATTAAGTAAAATGATTAATCGGAATAATACAGGACCCTATAGGGAATAAAGTCTCATAATCTGAAAAAAAAAACTATGACAAAGAAAGCCCAGACAAATCTAAAAAACAATCAAATAGATTTTCAAATCTGACCATGGTCGATTTGGCAGGTTACTTCTTGATATTATCGGCTTCTAGAGTCGATCTTGTGCGGGCAGCATTTCGAAAATATACCTACGTCTGACACAAGTTCTGTGAATGAAACTGGGTAGACATAACTATTTGCAACCCAACTGTGGTTGAGTTATCAGGAGGTCACCAATTATCGTGACCGAGAGTTTGAACATGCTGGGCTTGTACAGAATGTTGATCGCGCAGGATAACGCGCTCTCCCCTAAAACTACTTGGAGTATATAGAACAGATTGGCTTTTTGAGTTTTGAAGAAACACAAATCTGACAGAGGAGGCGTCTGCCATAGAAGAAATATATATTTATATATGATTGTCAATATATATATATATATATATATATATATATATATATATATATATATATATATATATATATGAGATGTATCAGAAATACTTTTGCACACATTTTGAGCGTGTTCCACACAACAAAACGATGTAATATATTAATATAAACATATATCCAAAAGACCATCATTGTATCTCAACACAGAAATTCATAACACATGTTCAAAATGTCCTCCATTTGCTTTTTCACACGTATGCACCCGTCGTGTCATTGACTGGCGGAACTTTTCACATACTCCCACACGTTTTCGAATGGTTTCGCAAGCTACCATGATCAGCTGATGATGGGTGTCTGCATTATTAATGTCTGCTGCATAAGCCAATTGTTTCAGGTGGCCCCACAAATAATAATCCATACGATTTAGGTAGGAAGTTCCATGTGCAAAACATGAAAACGGTCCTCCACTACCTATCTATCTTTCATGGGAGATGTTAGCCAGTGCATCGCGAACAATGTGACTAGAATGTGTTGGAAGACAATCATGCATAAACCACATCCGTTTTTATTATTAGCAATGGTATATCATTTAGCAGTTAGGAATGTACGTTCGAAATATCGTCCCTGTAGACAGCTTCCCTTAGACGTGATGGATATGAATCTAAAAGACAGTCGCATACAATTCCAGCCCACACATTAATCGTAAATATATGCTGATGTCTAGTCTGTATTGTACCAACGTTGGTTGCGTAAATTTATGATTTCATCTCTTGCAAATTTTGCTGCATCCTTAAACAAGTCTAAAGTGTGAAGAGACAAACAACTGATCGGCAGTTTGTGCAATTATTCATCTGCAAAATTTCTCCCGTTCAGAGGGCGAAAGACCCTGCACTCTTTGAAAAATGTAAGGTACAGGAGTTGCTCTTCAAATAGCCGACATGAGGTATTATGAGGTGTACGACATGCATGGCAACTTGACGGGTGCTGGTACCTGGATCGTCTCTGACAGCCTGTAACATGTGTTCCTAGTGGTTATGCGTATAGGAGAATCTCGGTCCACCTAGAACCATAGTTTTTGTTGCCACAGATCATGTCTGTACATTATTTAGATCATTATTATCATGTCTCAGCAACGCGACGATGAACAGCAGAAAATGTTCAATGACTCGGCTGACTATTGTCTGGAAACACAATCTGATACAGCCTCGCGTTCATTACCATTCGGGCGGTCGTATCTAAAAAATATATCTGCCTGCTTACGATATAATTACCTTGCCATTGTTAAACGAAACGGTTCTCAAAAGTTGAAGACAGACTAGCCAAAATTGTACATAAATGACCAATTTAACCTAGTCTACACGGCAACAGAGCGCCAAATACTGTAAACATTCTTTAAACTAAATAATTCATAAACGAAGTATTTGCGGACATATGATTATATGAACTGTTTCCTTCTTTTAGCGTGAAGGACCCGCTCCAACGTTTGTGAAGTATTCTTGATAAAACCTGCGTATTTGTCAAAAGAATGATCAAGTAATATAAGTTATATATATATATATATATATATATATATATATATATATGTGTGTGTGTGTGTGTGTATGTGTGATATTTTCGTCGTGTTCTTATCCCGTGTTACGCGTATCTATGCAAATGAATGTATTACTGCATTTGAAATAATTTTCATCAAAATTGATACTTGAACCGAGACATTTATAATACGATAGATGCATGATAAAACATGGTCAATAAGTGTTTAAACATAAGGTAGATGTATTTACTTTGCACTGGCGAAACAGAAAAATACAATTGGTAATTAAACACAATCAATGACACCGACATGTTGAAATACTTAATAATTAAAAAAAGGTATAGTTGAAAAATTCTAGTTATCCAAGTTTAAAGAATTTCTCTTGAGCGAGGCTAAACTAATTCATTTTCTATATTTGTGAATGCATCTAGCTTTATGGACTGATCTGACATCAGATACATATATACATACCTCACCCTGTATATATATATATATATATATATATATATATATATATATATATATATATATATATATAAGGTGAGATGAGTAAATTGTTGTTGTTTGCTTTTGATGTTGTCGTCTGTATTGTTGGGTCAATTCGGCACCGTTTACGAGAAACCATGACGCAATTCACTCTGCCAGAAATTTGGAAATGGCATGCCGTACTGTTCGTCATTCGCGCCGGAAGCTTCAATTGAGGGTCAGCCAGAAATCAGCGGAGAGGACTCGGAAAGAGTTGGATAATATATCCAGTCAAAATCACAGTGTTTGGAGTGAGCACTTGTGATGCCAACGTTATGCCTCCATTTATCATCCTACAGGGCCTCAGATTCAACACTGATCCCTACAGCAAGTGCCATGAGGAGATGGTACTGCCCTGAGGCAGGAGGGTGGCTGCTGCAAGACCCTACCTCTGGACTTTTCAAAATGTCACACAAGCAGAACAATCCAATCATGACTATTAAACAATTTCTGCGACCAGATGATCCCTTACATCTGACCACCTAATAAACCAGACTGCTACCCTTTGATTTTTATGTGTGGGGCGCAGTAGAAGGAGAGATCAAAATAACACCTTGTAACCCCGAAAAGGAAATGAAGGCAAGAATTATGGCATTATGGCAGCAATCACCTTCTTAAACAAGGAGATCGCCCCGAAGAAATGCAGGAGTTTCCAAAGTCGCCTGAAGGCCGTAATTGAAGCCAATGTCGATTATATTGAATAAATGTATTCTTTAGTATTTCAAGATATCTTTACCTTATTTTGGTAAATATATCTGTTAAAATGAGATGTCAGTGTTATTTTCATTTTGACGTAATTTAGTCTACAATTTATCTAGAGCACCACTCTCTATCTCTCTCTCTCTCTCTCTCTCTCTCTCTATATATATATATATATATATATATATATATATATATATATATATATATATGGGGGGCAAACATATACATACATATGCAATTATATATGCTAATTCACACGCACACGCTAATATATGAATGTATCTCGCTCTCTCTATAATAAGATAATAATATAACAAGACGATTTCTGAAACATACTCAGGAGATGAATAAACAGATTTTTTTCCTTTTGAAGTCAATTCAATGACCAGGTTTTCTCAGGGATCTTGTCTCCAGCACATTTTTCGTATATTTAATGACTCGGATTTTTCAAAGTTCCTTTCCTTAGCCCACATGTTAACTGAAAAACACAGGTATTGCAAAATTGTGATCATTAATTCAACATTTGTGTGAGCTGCGCATTAGCTCTATGAGTCGAAACATTTCAGCGTTGCTTTAATCAAACCATTCCTGGTGTTTCCTAACCGACGGTTTGATTACTTCCAAAGAAACCGCATGGACTGTATCTTGAATCGTTTCCCATGATGATTCGATAGCCTTAGTAATCACGAGGGCATTGAGAGTAGTGTATTGCCATAGATCTCACTTAGTTTTATTGTGATTTTAAAGCCTAGGTATTCATCCGCTTAGGGATGGATATAACTGCAGTTTCTTGTGAGCAAAACGGGATGAAACCTTACCGCGATGGAGAGAATGATCAGAGTCCACTGAAAATGGCATGAAAAGAAGGTGTGATATTGATCTCCCTTAAGTCTCTCTTCTAGTTACATGCCATCATCAATACGACTGTTAAGTTGCTGAAAGTAGGCGTTGGTAATTACAAGATTGAATTCGCATCAAATAGAAAGGAGGCGCAGGCCGTTGGGGACCATGCGGCGAACACCATGATGACACAGGACACCATCCCTGTCCTGGTGATCGTTACCCACCCGAGCATTGAAATATACCATTAGGATAAGTGTATCCCTATGTTGAATGTTGGAGAGATTACGGAGGTTGTTGTAGAAGATATATTTCTTTGCACAGACTTTTTTTTTATTGTGGGTGCGCTTATGTTGTGATCTAGATCAAATCTCAGCTTTTTGATACGGTTTCATAGACCTTTTGGAAAGGAGCTTAGTTTCTTTGCAACATGAGATCGGATGGGCCGGCCTCATTGCTGGACCAGAATAATACATAGTCTCCTTCCACTTCTTCAAGTTGCTATAATCCAGAAAGACAGGTTTCGCTGAGTGAAGCTATGTCAAATCTTTACTTCTTTAGCATAAGAGAAACTTTTTTGAGGCATTGTATTAGAGTCTGCGTACATTCCAAGACAGCAGTTACAATGTCTTACAATTCTTCTTGTCCGCACTGTAATAATGGATAACCAAACAGCTACAGCGTGCTGTCAAGTTGAGATTGTGTACAGGCAAAGGTTAGGGCTCCTTTTCTCGCCCTCTCTCCGGATTGAGGGAAGGAATGTTGTTTCTGAATATACATCCTTTGTCACCAATGCAGGACACGAAAAGCACAATTGCTCAGAGGCTTTGCTAGCAAGGCCATCACCAAGTGATCGCTACTGTGTAGAGCTTCAACTAAAGACATACAATAATATCCTTTACTTACCCGAGTCGCCTTAAATATATTTCCAAAGAACTCGATGAAAGTAAATGTTTGGAACTGAGATGATGAAAGTTGTCAAAAAACCACACGGAGGGTTAGGTTATATTGGCGAGAGAACAGTTTTGAACTTCTGATAACACGGAATCAGTGTAAAAGATTGCTACACAAATAGTGAAAAACAGACCTCATATTTTATAAGTCTCGTGGTTGCACCTCTCCAGAATAACCAGCAAAAATACATTAAATCCTCTTTCGACTGGAGATGCTGAAGGCAGCAAGGTTTTGAAGCTGTGAGTTTCCCTTCTTAAATACTGAAGGAAGTTGGTTTAGTGGCACCAGTTATTTTCTTTTTCAGGTCTGTTCAGACCCACATAGACATATACATATGCACATCCACATATAGGTAGCTATATGCACATACATACTTACACATGTATAGATATAACCTAGACAAACCTCATTTTACCGTAAAACAGCTTATTTGGCAGACGTCTGTCATCCACTCGAACGACATGACTAACCAATCGAAGACATATTTTCTGACCCTGGATTCAATTTTTGGTAGGCTAGCTATCTCTAATACCTCTGTATCTGAGATATGGGACTGCAATCCAATACAAAGCAACTGTCGCAGGTATCGTTGATGGAAGCACACAGGATCCTTTATTTGGTGCTTATACAGAGTTCACGTTTCACTTGCACACAAGAGATTCGTCAATGTGTTATATGGCCTTTGTTTTCACTTCTTTCTCAAGACTGCATCCCTCAATAAGCGCGCAGTGAAGATATACAAAAGAGTGCACTACATCCAGCTTCTTCCCCTCAACATATATATCTGGTTCTATGTAGGGCAATCCAAGTGCTGGGTCGTGCATAATAACTGTCGTTTTAGATTGATCTCTAAGCCGAAATATTTACAGGCATGCGCAAAACGGTTCATAAAACTTTGAATTTCATTTTCACAATGTGTAACGATATCACAATCATCAGCCTAGAGCAGTTCTCTCACCAAAGACGACGAAAACTTTGCCTGTGCCGACATTCTATGCATATTGTATACCGTACCAGACGTTCAATATCTGATGTATATACCATCCGGATTTGCATAGAAAGCCACAAATACGAATAAAGCGAAATAGATGGTAAAGAGTGTGGGCGCAGAAATGTCACCCTGCTTGACCACATTATCAACAGGCATTTCTACCGAGAGAGTTCCAGTGAAACTAACTCGAGCTTTCATCCCTTCATGAAGAGATCGAATCAAACCCACAAAGTTCTCGGGGACAGAACAACTTCAATAAAATCTTCCAGAGCATTGATCTCTTCACGGTATCAAACGCTTTTGACAAATCAATGAAACAGTGATATAATGGAAGGTTCTGCTCTTTGCATTTCTCATGCAAATGCCCAGTACTGAAAATCGTGTCTACTTTGCCACGACTTGCATGAAAACCGCACTGAGATTCGGGATGTATGCTAGTGACAATCGTATTAACTAATCTATACAAGATGACCCACGAAAAGTCATTGCCATCAATAGACAACAAAGATATGACTCTAAAATCCCCTCTGTCTGATTTTGCAGTTTCACAGTGTTGCATATCTCCCCTCTTGAGGTGTCTCACTTTCCCACGCATTGTGGATAACCTGCTCCAAAAGACTGATCATCTTGTCTTCGTCATACTTAAGAATTTCTGCGGGTAAGAAATACATTCCAGGCGCTTTGTTGTTGTTCATTTGTTACACAATAAACTGTATTTCGTCCCAAGAAAATACTTCATCAAGAGCGATAATTGGTTCACGTTGCTCAATGATATCCAGCACTGATTCTTCAACAACTGGATGGCGATTCAGAAGTTTAGCAGTAGTTTTAATATCTTCAGGTTGAGTCAAAATGTTATTTCCATTTTGTATTTAAAAGGAGCAAAAGTTGACTGTTGTGGTTCATACAGTTCTTTCATAATTTGGTAAAACAATTTTGAATTTTTCGTGTCTGCTGCTAGTTGTGCTTCTGCTGCCTTCTTAAGCCACCACTTGTTTTGAATTTCGCGCATGCGCTTTTGTGCTACACTGTGATATACTTTATGCGCTTTAATAGCACTGTCGTTTGCATGGCTGGAAATATTTAATGACAATGTATTCAGCAAAAAGATTCGGTTTCGTTTCAAGAAGTACCTCAATTTCTTCTCAATTATCGGCGAACTAGTCCTGGCATTTCCTTTTGCGAATTCCTAAGATATCACGTGCGGAAGAAAGCACAAGTTTAAAATCCTTCCACGTATTCGCTTCATCAGTTTCAATAGTGTTAATTGCATTGGCAAAGACCGATTTTATTTCAAAACAATGCAATGCTGATACATCTAGATGTTTGGGGCGTGATACAGTGGTATACCTGGTTTTGGAAGAATTTTGTGTGTCGATTTCGCTCTTAAAAGACAGTGCTCAGTCCGACAATCAGCACCTCTGATTGTTCGGACAATGTGGATATCTTGGAGATTACGAGGACGGAAAATGATATAATCTTCCATATTTCAGTGTTTCGAACGTGGTTGTTGCCATGTACACTGGTATTTGTTTTTCTGTCGAAACCATGTCTTTCCGATTAAAAGAGCGTGTTCGTTGCAAAATTGCAGAAGTTGAAAGCCATTGTTGTTTGCGTTACCTAATCCATGTGAACCTCGGCACATCCAAGTTTGATAATCCTTCCCTATCCTAGCGTTCAAATCACAAGCAGAATGATCTCGTCAACGTCAGGAATTCGGAAAAACACTTGTCTTAAATAAGCATAGAACGAAAGTATGTCTGTAACTGATGAGCTCATGGTTGGAGCATATGCAGGCTAGAAGGTAATAAAACATTATTGTTGCAGGGGAGACGTAGAGATAAAACATGTTCTAACTTACCAAATGGATGTTCCTGCAGGTTTTCTACTAACGAAGATTTAACAACAAAACTTACTTCATGTTATCTCTTTTCATCCGCAGGCTTCCCTTTCCAGAAGAAAGTATAATCGTAAAGTGTTTCGGTAAGTTGGACATCATCAGCAAAACGTTTTTCAGAAAAACCAGCAATGTCAATGTTATATCCTGATATTTTCCTGGCTATCAAAGCAGGTCTGCAATGTAGAATTTCAATTCACTCACCGTCAAGTAGTCACGTACATTCCAGCATGCACTTTTTATGCTGAGATAGGTGGAAAGTCGATTTGAGAATTTGCATTTTTCAGCTGTTGCTGCCATTTTACACTTTATTTTGTTGCCATTGAATGAAGAACCACCAGCCGCGGCTACTAGCCAGATTTTGAGGTGAAGCATTTTTGGGATACATTTTATAATCTCCGCACGAGGCAAGCAATGCTGCCTTAAAAAAGGCTGCTACGACACACCGAACTCAACCGAAACATGCTTTTTACGTTGATTAAATATTTGAAACGACATTAAGATAAGACAAGAGTCGCCACTGCGCATAGTCCGGGCTACATACTCCCAGTCTGTCAGTCATGTCACCAATGGACTTGAAAAGTTGGTATATTTGTGTCAAGGTGATAATTTTTTATTGTAAAAAATTCATGAAGACAGAATACAAACTCAAGTGATACCTGTGCCTGAATTTATTTATAGCGAGATGCGCTTGCACATTAGGCAATCCACTTTTCGAGTAAGATACAGAATAGCCAATAGCACATAAGATGAGACAATCGGTCCATAATAGACTCACAGGTTTTCCTTCAGAGTTTTTCACTCTCCTAGACGGGTTGCCGTCACTGTCGCTAAGGAGCTCACATCTACTCCCAATGGAGTACACACATGTACAAAAGTATTTTAAATGCATATATACACATATACAAATATATTTACAGGCATAAGTTATTTGCGAACCTACACGTGGTGCAATGGTTACAAGTTTGTCTCGCTATAAAAATTACAACTGAGTAGTGACTGCGATCCTCACTACGTGCCCTATAATTTCAGTCTTGGGCCACAAAATGAGCATACATAGATTTCTTGTTTGGAGTCTCATTCTCCTAAGTAAGCTGCCAACAAAAGTTAAAGACCCCTAAACTGGCTGTGAAACACGTTTACCGCCCACTGGAGACCGACCCAGTATATATATTCTTTAGGAATATGGCATATAAAAGAAAAAAATTGAATGGGGCACAATCTGATAGTTGGAATGCAAGTTGCTCTATCTTCTGTTGAGTGACCATTACTTAATATGACTAACCTGGAAGAAAGAAATCCTCGAAACCTGTCTCAGCGTCTTCAAATAAAGCATATTATAAATTTTGCATCGTGGTGGCTTTTAATTGCCATAACATAATTAGAAAAAGATCTTTTCTCTCACCTCTCTTGTCCCAAATAGGCTGACAAAGTCAGAGTTTGATTTCATTGATAAAAACTAGTATGTTTTATTCGTTCTAAATTTCTATTTATTTTTACCCCCCAGTGGTTGCAGGGCGCATCTCATCACTGAGCCGCTAAGTCTTCTATCTTTAGACTACGAAAATACGCGATTTAAGTAGGATGGAATTCAGAAGTATCACATCTGTAGTTGTCAGAGTAGCAAAAGTAATCGTAGTCTGTTTATTTAATTTGTTCTAACTTCTCTCAGAATAGATTTGAATCCATGCATGTACTCTACTCCTGTTGGAAGAGGCTGCTAATGTAGGAGAAATACATTACGGAGTACAAGACAGAAATGAAAGAAATTGTTAATTTCTCCATTCTCTTATCAAACATATGGATTTCCACATAATAAGGGAAAACGTTTGAATATATTTTGAGGAAACATGCCCTAAAATAATTCCATATTGCAGAAATGCACAAAACCTCTGACTCGACTATAAGTAGAAAATACCCGTGTATTAGGCACAGGTTAATATAAAGATAATTCTGTTCGAATATATATATATATATATATATATATATATATATATATATATATATATATATATATATATATATATATATATATATATATATATATATATATATATATATATATATATATTAATATAATTGTTAAATCCGTATCGAATGTACTTGTATATCAGCGCTATTAATTATAAGTATTTTTTTGATTTTTAAGAGTCAATGAAAAGATAAAATTATTCGTATCATATGATATATTTTCTTCAAAGATATATAGAGGTAACATGATTCATTACTTATATAGATATTTAATTATTTCTATAGCATCCACTGAATAGACACATACAGGAATATTTATGTGCAGGAACATTTCAAAGATTTGAGGCATTATAACCAACTGGATTTCAACGAGAACATAACATAAACGTAGAAATAATATTCCACAAATATACGCATTTCCACCAAAAAAGAAAAATGCATGTTTCTTTTTAATTTAATAATTACATTATTGATGAATCGTTTATGGTTATATTCAATTATTTCTCTACCTTGTTAGCAATAGCGATGAAAATGCAATTAAAATATAACAATTCACGTAGAAAGATAATTAAAATATTGTAAGAATTTAAAGTTCATCAGATTCATTTCATAGTGTGAACGTATAAATGAAAAAGAAAGCAATGTAAAAGAGCACGTACTTCATCGATTGGGATACTGTTGTCTTTCATGAATATCTGAATTTCATTTTTTCTTCTTTGCGAATAAAAAACGGAAGTTAATTAATTTTCAATCGTGTTTTCTCTAGTGAAGTGTAAAAGTCTGATAACATCGTATAAAACATTACAAATGCGCGCTACATGAGAAAGAAAAAGAATAACACAACAATATATATATATATATATATATATATATATATATATATATATATATATATATATATATATATATATATATATATATATATATATATATGTATACACATATTTAGTACGAAGCAAAAATTGGAGGCGCCCATAGTAAGTCGATTTTTGTACTTTTACCGATACGAGTGAGTAATAGAATTCGTTTTTTAATACATGGTGTAAAGGTGAATATATGTATATTATACAAGTCAAAAAATGATTTAGCGTTTTGTTGGGTAACCTTTTGCTTTAATAACGGCCTTAATTCTTCGTGGCATGCTATGAACTAAATTTTTTAATAAGTCTACGTATTTCGCCAGATTTTTCCAGCATTCCTTGAATTCGCGAAAAAGCTATATTTCTATGTTAATTTTCTTATGACGGTCACGCTTGTCCATTATCGCCCTAAGTCTTTTCATTTTGGTGACGGTCAGGACACTGAATAATCCACTGGAAGATTTGCAATTCACCATCGTCAGGCTTCTTTACTA
Organism: Acanthosepion esculentum; assembly: GCA_964036315.1. NCBI lineage: Eukaryota > Metazoa > Mollusca > Cephalopoda > Sepiida > Sepiidae > Acanthosepion > Acanthosepion esculentum. Next base: position 108,290,809 of record OZ038478.1, read on the forward strand.
GATAACGTTTATTCTATAAGGCAGAATGCTTCGGATCGTTATCTTGTTGGAACTTGAAACGTTGAGTTTGGGCAAAATTATTTTTAGCTGAAAATTTGATTAAGACAAATATTGTGGTACTGATGCTGGTCCAAGTTTCACTTGATTTTGTAAAAATTACCAACTCCTACTGCTGAGAATGCACCCCAAATATTGATTTTTATCGTATATTACTGTGCCCTTGGTAGTCAATGGAACATTCTTTTCACCGTGCGTATACCAAACATGTATTCGTCCTTCGTATCTAAGAGTAAAGGGGCGCTCATCACTACACATAACATCTTCCCAAACAGATTTCGTCCAGTTTAAATGAACTTTGCACCAAACCAAACGTTCTCGGCGATTTTTTCCAGATGGGAAAGATTTTGTAATGCCTTTTGCATTAAGCCTGCATCTGACTGTTCTTGAAGTAACCGCCATATGACATGCTTCGATTAATCTTATCAGCTATCATTCTATTCGACAGTCCCAGATCATGAGAAGCGGCGAGTTGGCGAGAGAGATAATATAGTTTTAAGATATGCTATGTGTATGTCTTAAAGAGTGAAATATCAGGGACAGACCGTAGGTAAATATAACATTGAAGCGACAGTGTATTTTATGATTAAACTCAATCGTCAGGCCATCGATTGCGTCATGGCCGGACAAATGCGTTAAGTTTAAGCATGAAACAGACTGTCGCTTCTGTGTCTTTATTTCTGTGTCTACTCATATATATATATTTATCCATATATATATATATATTTATCCATATATATATATATATATATATATATATATATATATATATATATATATATATATATCAATTTATTTAATTATATATGGACATGTATGTCAATATTACATATGTTCTTGTGTAATACTTTCAGTTATATATGTATATCTATATCTATCTACGAGAAGAATTTGTCTTACAGGTAATGTTAAGTCGGTAAAGACACTTTGTATCTAACCACCGTCCCCTTTTGCCAGAAGGACGTAGTTTCGAATATTACCAGAGAGCGCATATTATTGTTTAATAAGATTTCTCGAATCTTCAGGCCAGTAGAAGAAAATAAATAATTACACTGTTTAATAGATAAAACATGCGCCTAGTCAAATATGCGTATCCACTAAATATATTGTTTATAAATGATAAAATATATGTTTAAATATATGTATGTCTGGAAGCGAAGAATTACAAGTATTATCTCGGGACAACTCTACATGTTACATTCAGTTAAGTGTAATCACTTTAGCTAAACTTGGATAAAAATCAATTGTTACGTTCAGTAATAATGTTCATACATTTGTGGGACGACACAGCGATTCTTATGATTCAAGTTCAATTTTACTAAACGCCTATCGACAATAAATCTAGGTGTGACAATAACCCTTTCTCAGCTGTCATTGTGAGGCCAAAACTGAGTGATAAGGATAAAGGAGGCTTTCTTGACAAGTTAGATGAAAAAAAATTAATGGTTATAGTACTATAAATTGTAGAATGGAGAAGACGAAACGCACAAAACATCCACTGTTGTATTGTATGAAGGTGTTGAAGAATTCAATGCTAAAATTGTGGGACATGAACGTTAGAATTGCGCTTTATACAAAGGGAAGAAGAATTCACGTGACGAAAAATATTGCTTTCTTCTGATTTCAGCTGTGACCGCATGGGAAAATTTTACGAAGACTAATTACATCCTTTTGTAGAAAGATTCTTTTTCTGTAATTGTTTTAGGAATAGGAACAACGTCTGTGTTACTCCGACCCTAGAAAAACATGAATATCTCAGTTTAACCTAGCACTTGTGGAATGTTTTATCCGAATAGGTTTGCAATACATATATTGCATATATTACGTAAATGTAATTATTCGCTATTAATATTTTAAGCATCACATGCAAATGCATATTCATGCTTCATCGAGGAAGATACGTCATCTCTCTTAAGAAGGCCTGTGTGCATTTCTTGCTTGGCGAGATGGGAGGCAAAACATGAGGCAGGAGGAAAAATAAGACATGTCAATGAGAGGATAAACACTCTCGCGGGGACCATCTGTCACATACATATATATATATACATATACACATATATATATATATATATATATATATATATATATATATATATATATATATATATATATATATGTGTGTGTGTGTGTGTGTGTGTGTTTTCTGAATGTTTACTTCGTACAACACACAGACACTCGTTCACCCATACACAAACACGCATATACATATATAATAATCTGGAGCAACGATGAGTACATGCAGACATAGAAACAAGTATCTAATGAAGCATGTTGACCCAGATGAATTCTTCTTTCTCATTCGGAGCCCACATATACTATTATTAATGTTACTATTATTATTATATTATTAATATTATGCATATTATTTTCACCATATTATTAATATTACTATTACCTGTTATTATTAATAATACTATTACCTGTTCTTCTTCTTATTATTATTATTAGTAGTAGTAATATTAGTAGTAGAATAGTAGTAGTAGTAGTATTTGTATTTTATCTCTGTTTAGCTATTGTTGTTTTTATTTTTGATATCATATTATAAGTATTTCTGCCACATACAAATTGATTTTCGCAGGTATTTAAATTTTAAATTGAAATTGGAATTTTTAATTTTTCGTTTTTAATTATACGTTTAAGTTTGAACGTATATTTAAATTAAAATTATAGTCCAATTAAATATTTAATAATAGTAACAATTTATCCAACTAAAACCGCGAGACACAGATGTTTTATACAGATAACCGCCAGTTCATTTATATCTGATGATAGCATAGTGCATGACCGAGACGAACTGTCGGCGTGGAGTATTATATAATTAATAGCTCTGTTATTGAGCACTGTTTAATTTACACACAAGGATGCATGTATATATATATATATATATATATATATATATATATATATATATATATATATATATATATATATATATATATACGCATTGTTAATATATAGACTATCAGAAACGCTGGGGATATCATAGGTAACTTTCCGCCTTTGATGATGTTAAGTACACAGTTGAAGATTTTAGCTAAGATCTTAGACGTTTGCAAGCTGTCCTCCCTCGCGTGATTGTCTCGTAGAAGACTTGTGCTGTAAATGGAATGACAATTCAGGGCAAGCTTCGTTCTGTACGCTTGATCGTCTTGCAAGTCAACAGTGAAGCCGCACAGATTAACTCAAATCAGTCCAACACAATCGATAGTTTTGAACATCGAAATTTGGATGGCGTCATTTCAGCCTCTGGTTTTGGGCCGTTATTCTCCACCTAGATTCGACTTCTGTTGGGTGGCTATATATATATATATATATATATATATATATATATATATATATATATATATATATATATATGTGTGTGTGTTTTACATTTATTTATATTTATTTGATTATATACATATATATATATATATATATATATATATATATATATATATATATATATATATATTGGTTTGTGTGGTTGCTTGTATCTTTGGTGTGTGAATATAAAAGAGAGACGACCCCCGAAATTTCCCGGCATCACAAACGAGACATCGAGAATTTTCTATGCGTAAGTTCGTGTGTGCGCGGGTATTTATATATATATATATATATATATATATATATATATATATATATATATATATATATATATATATATATATATGTATATATATGTGTGTGTGTGTGTGTGTGTGTGTGTGTGTGTGTGTGTGTGTGTGTCTGTGTGTGTGTCTGTGTGTGTGTGTCTGTGTGTGCGTGTGTGTATACCCTACGTTGATTGCACACCACGGAGTTTCATGCTATTTGCAATTTTCAAGTGCCAGTTTGGGGTGAAATCGTTTGTTTAATATTTCTGGTTATCGCAAGATATTTTATCGTTATTGTGTTTTATTATAGTTTTTAAGTATTTAAATGAATTGTATTTTAATTTTGGATTTGAATGTATGACCAGATTACTAGTTAAGTTTGAAAATAAGATTGAAAATAGACATTATAAAATTTATTTTAAAAATGAGCTGTTATTAAAATAACTTTTGAAGATCAAAGAGAGTAACAGTAATCTTTGTATGAAATTCAATATTAAAATTAATCAAATATGAAGTGATAAAATAAAGATACTAATAGAAAAAATACATAACAATAAAATTAAAATAAAATAAGTCGAAAAATAAAATAAAATATAAATTAAAACTTATGAATAAATAAAAAATAAAAATAATAATGATAATAAAAAGCAAAACACGTGGCTGATAGACTAAAAGTAAAAATAAGATAAAAGTAATACTGCTTATATAGTAAAAATAGTAATAATATGAGAATGAAAATAATAATATTAGCATAAATGTTAAAATCATTAGAGTCTAAAAATGACAGTAACAGTTTGTTTTTTTTTGCTTCTCCCGTCGAACTCGACGTATGAGGGCCAGACAGATCAATTCCCAGAAACTGAAAGCCGGACAGCCACACCAGATTTGATTATAGTGGTGAAGGCCTTGTGCAGGGCCATCCACACTTTTTGGAGGGATGAATACAGGGACCTGATGCAACGAATGCCACAAGGTCCCCAAACGACCCTCCGCAGGTTTTGAATTCAGAGTTGTCCTTCTCCTAGACCAGTTGCCGTCCAAGGCTATAGAACCCAGTCTGTCCTGCTATTTACCCATAGTTGGAGGGAGAAGAAGAGGATTCACACCTTTCCCAAGTGTGTTAACACGTAAGTGAATGTAATACGATTCGACTGGAATTCGAACTTGGCTCTCCGATTACTCAATCCAAGCCGTTATCCATTACTCCACCGTGCCTCCACAGTAACAGTAGTTATATAGTAAAGATAGTAAAAATATTAATAAAAAGAAATGATTATAATAATATATAACATTAATCTAGTATTCGTATAGACTATATTAATGTGGGTCAACGTACATGAATAGAAAATTGCTTTTATGCAAGCAGGTGCTCATTAACTCAATTATTTTATTAAAGAGATTTGGATTATTCATATTTTAGGATCATTAAATTTTTTGAAAGACATAAGTTGCATCTGTCGCATTGCCTGCTGAAGGATTTTGGTTTCTATTCTCGTTTTGCAATTTCCAGGAAAAATAGTTGGGGGAGTGCTGTTAGTGTATTTAATATTACCTAATGATATTTGGCGATAGTAGAAGCTCGATTCCCAATCATTTTCCTTAGAGGGCACATAAAACTTGACCTCGTCGTCATATTTGATTTCAGCTTTATAGAATAAAGATTTGGACATACCTCTGCCGTTTAATGGTAGGGTGTGTTTTTTTCGGCACTTTCATTACTTAGTTTCGAGGATGCTAATGTTTCCTAGGTTGTTGGAGTGTTTGTTTAGAATGGATTAGTTGTGTGTGTCAATGTTTTTGGCACAACTGTAGGTAACATTGCAGAAGAATAAACAGTAATAAATAAATGCAGAAGAATAAACACAAATAAATAATATTAAATGGATCTGTTATTAACATTGACCTCCGTTTTTTCTTACACTATAGAGTACACACACACACACACACACACACACACACACACACACACACACATATATATATATATATATATATATATATATATATATATATATATATATATATATTATAAGAGTTCTCATGTTTCAAAAGCGAGAGCCGAGACCATCAATTATTGAACCATAGGCAGGAGTTAATGTTTTTTTACCGACATCCACAAATGCTCGCATTAAATAATTAACATAAAAACAAACAAAAAACAGATAAACAAATAAATTCTATAGTTTAATAAAAGACTTAAAAGCTTAGCCAAATGATTAAATAGAAAAACCCTTTGTGAAGTCGTCAAAAAAAAAACAAATTGTAATCCAGTTCAACACGTTTGTATAAGAAATAGCCATTTGAATAAACAAATAAATAAAGAGATTAATAGATAGTTAATAATGAAACAGAATCCTCTCGAAACTTAACGATCTCCCGCAACGCCATAAAATACCTTTCGCTTTAGACTAACTAAACGGCGTGCGCTACTATCAGATTTGAAATAGGGACACCAACATAACCTGACATAAACTTTCCGAAGAGGACTGAACTGTAGATAAAAATTAACTCTTAATTCTTCGGCCACCTAATCAATATGCCCACCCCATCCGTTTCCATAGTTACTAATGTTGCAAGAGACCATACTTATAAACACGCGTAAACCACAAGATAGCTTATTCCTAAATTTTCGCTTGACGATGAAACGAGACCAGATACCTTAATTTCAATAATTATATTGAGGGTCTCGGCTCTCGCTTTTGAAACTTGAGAACTATTATGTAGCGAAGGAATCATATTTAAAAAAATATTATAATATAAGCTCTACTTCCGTCTGGAGCAATGTCTTTTTAAAAATAAAAACAAAAATACTAAAGAACTCCGGATTATTTACCTAACGCGTTCTTTCTTATTTTTCTGCATACCTGCACACACACACACACACGCACGCACGCACGCACACACACACATATATATATGTAAGTGTGAGTGTGTATTTGTATACGAGCGATTGCTGGTATATTTACCTATATTTATCCATTAGATAATATATATATATATATATATATATATATATATATATATATATATATATATATATATATATGTGTGTGTGTGTGTGTGTGTGTGTGTGTGTGTGTTCCGGGATGAAATCCGGTACCAATAATAACAAACGCCAAGAGTGAATATAGGAAAATAAATAATTTAACGTAATAATACAAACTGGTAATATAGGTTAGTATTTCCAGGAATGCGGGGTTAGTAGAAAAACATATATATAGTCTTTGGTATCGACCTATCGCTGTATGACTTCTTATTGAGTCTACGTTCTCGCTCACTGTGACTCTTGCCCGCTACGTTCGTACGCTCCTGTTAGCTCGCTCGTTATTCTCCTGTTCGTTTTCGGGTATTCACTAGCAGTAGTATATGTATACGTTGGGTGAGTCCATTTGTGAAAAAAGGGGAGGATCCATCAATACCACCCTCCTTAGATTCCTTTTGAGGAGATTTAGTATTATTCCTCTTATGGTCGATAATCAGAGGTTCGGTAATTTTTTTTGTGTCTTGTGGTCTTTGAATCTCAAAAGCTTCAAACATCGCCGCCATCGAATCGTCATATTCTGCAGGTGACGAGCTTGGCTCCTCAGCCCGTCTTTTTTGTATTTAGCCAATATATCTTCTGTGGGTAAACTTTTCGCCTTGTATTGTGTACATCCCATTTCCTTGTCTGTTAATTATTGTACCTGGTTTGAATGATCTCTTGAGTACTATAGGTGTCTGCTGGTTTTTGTTCTTGTTCGGCAATAACTTATCAAACACAGACCGTATTCTGCGGGCAAACATCACTTCCGCTGGGGAAAGACCAGGTGGTGTGTTCCCGTTTGGGGTTATTCTGTATACTTGGAGGAAGTGCTGTATAGCTCTTTCTGTCGGTACATCCTCTGCTTTTTATTTAATGTTCTCTTTAGTGTGTCTACAAATCTTTCGGTTTTCCCGTTAGGCCGTGGGTGGTACAGCGCTATCTTAATATGCTTTACTTGGTAAGTCTCACAGAATTCTTTGAAGTCGATGGATGTGAATTGTGTATCGTTATCAGTTACCAAGCAATCCACAACGCCGAATCTCGCGAATAATTCATGTAGACAATTTATAGTATTTTCCGTCGTCGGGTTTTTGAATCTGTAAACTTGTGGCCACTTGCTGAAACTATCTAACGTTATTAAGTAGTAGTAACCCTCTAGGGGTCCTGCATAGTCCACATGAATTCTAGACCAAGGTCTGTCCACCTTAGGCCATGGTTTTTGTATAGAATGTGGTACTTTTGCTGCAGCAGCACAGCCTTTACACCTTTCAAACATTTGCGTGATATCATTGTCCATATTCGGCCAGTAAACGAAACTTCTCATTAGTGCATTCATACGTTTTTTCCTGGATGTTCTAAATGAAAGTCCTTCAAAATCCGCCTTTTTAACGATTTTGGTATTGTGACGTTGCACTGAGTTTACTAAGCGGGAAGGGCTTCTGGCAAATCAGTGAAGTGGCAGGGAGGGACACGCCGTTGGTTTATATACCACAAAATTCTTCTCTGTCTCCCGTTTTTTGTCTGTCCGGAGGTGAACTTATGGGTTAGTAATTATCCAAAATTGGATGATGGGATTTTCTCGATTATCTTCGTTGGCTCGGGGGTAGGGGTGGTGACAAAGCAACAACACTGACGGACATCAAATAATCAAAGCAAAACAAAAAAAGAACAATGCATGTACATATTCATACATATATTTACACAATGACAAATATTTAACACAACATACAATATGAATAAGAGAGCAAGACGTTCGTGACTATATAACAAAAAATGTCTTTCTCTTTCTGTCACAAAGTTAATAGAGCCTGGCCAAATGTCTCTTATTCCTTTTCTTCTTCTTTTTTTATATATAGATCTGATCCTTTCTTTTTTTAACCCACGTGCGTTTACAGATCTTTTCTTTTTCTTTTCTTTTCCTTGGAAAATAGATCGAGTCACGAGGGTCTCGTTTGTTCTACTTTCCCTTCTCTTTTTTTCTTTTCTAAGGCCCGTTAATCTTTGCATAGAATATATGTCGGAAAATGGCGGTACTTATCTTACTCCCTTTTCTGAAGGGGGGTTTGTCTTCTTTGTGGTAGAATTCTTCTTCTTACGGGGCTGGATGTGCCTCGGAGTTATGATGTCTTCGACCCTGCCTCGGCGAACATCAGCTCATAACTAACTTTTGGCTTCCATGATTTTCCCCACGTGGGTCGCTTTTTGGTGCCAACATTCTTCCTCTTCTCGATTGACCAACGTACCCACACTGACCCTACTGCTGGCACACTACTCGCTCAGAGAGAGTGGGCATTTTTCTCTCTCTTCGTTCGCCTAGGATTTGTATGGAGGGGACACGATGACTCTTACCGATTCCTTTCCTTCTCTCAACGGCTGCTACACCACTGACACCACCTCTACTTTACAGGCCAAAGGGGTTGCAAAAGGGAAGGTGGGGGTGTTTCTCCCTCTTGCCTTCTACGACACCTCGTCACACCCACTCCCTTTAAGAGAAGAAAAGGGGAAATGAAAAGGTTCGTTCTGTTACCTTCTCTTCCTCCTTCCCCTTACTTGTCTTTTCCTTTCCTTCTTTCTTCTTTCGTCGGCGCATTTTCCTTCTGTGTTATTTTACTTTTCCTTTTTTTTCTTTCTTCCTCTTTCCTTTCCTCAGCACCGTCCCTTTAATGTGGGTTACTTAAATTGTATTCCTGTAAGCTTAAGAACCAGGGCTGTAACTTTCTATTCTTTCTTCATTCCCATTTACATTTTAGACAACTTCATTTTGCTCACCCATACAGATATGGACGCATGAAGCATGTTTATTTTTTCCAGTCTGTGCCCGATTTCTTCCTTCATCAGCTTCATCTTCCTATCCGCTTGTGACAGACTCCTCCGCGCTAATTCTTGCGTTTCGGCTGGGTTTCTTTTCAGCCGATCCGCTTTGTCGATATGTGAGCGACTTCTTAAAATATCTCGCTCCCTTCGCCCTGATGCCCCTTTATTTTTTTCGTTCGGGGTGCCTGGCTTGGTCACCCCATTTGGCTTGCTCTTCTCTGCCCTTATCTCGTTTCCAAGTAGTAGGGAGATGCCTTTCATTGGTAGTTTATCCACTACTCCAACCTGGATTGGTCCAGTTCTCCACTTTGACTCCAGGGTTACCCTGCATAGTGGGATATTCATCCTTCTCCCGCCGATGCCTTCGATCTGCACTGTCCCGTGTGCCGCTTTTAGGACCCCTTTCGGTACCTTTTCTCTCACCAGCAGTGATTGGGAGGCTCCTGTGTCCCTCAATATCTGTATTTCCACGGGTTTTTATCGGGACCTTTTATGATCCCTTTCCCCGACCATGGACGATACGACACATTCCCTCTGTTCGTCGTGACAGCTCCTTGGGTTTTGACCACCGGTGTGCGGTTTGCTTCTGGTCCTTTTCCCAGTTGGCACCTTATAGCTATGTGCCCGCTTGCCCACACCTGTAGCAGACCACTGTTCTGCCACCAACTCTTAAGGGTGCCTCTATTTTCTTCTTTCGGCCTTGGGGTTGGGTGCACGTCTATATTCTCTTTTATTCTGTTCCCCTGGTTCTCCAGGTAGGACCTTCCTTTTACTTTCCGATGGGTGATTGTGTATTCATCAGCCAGTGCAGCCAGCTCGTAACCCGTATCGGTTCTCTTCTCACTAAGGTGCACTCTGATTTCTTCCGGCACACAATTTAAGAATTCTTCGACTAATATTAGCTGTCGGAGTTTCTCAAAGTCGCCTTCTATCTTTTTGGCGTCGCACCACTTTTTTAGAGCATTCTCCTTTTCACGCACAAATTCCACATATGGCTGGTTTTCCTTTTTCCTCTGCAGTCGGAATTTCTGCCTGTAGGCTTCTGGAACCAACTCAAAGCTCTTCAGGACTGCCGCCTTTACTATTTCATAATCGGCGCAGCCTTCTGGTGGCAGGGTCGCGTAAGTTTTCTGGGCCTTCCCCGTGAGTACTGTCTGGAGCAGCATGGACCAACATTCCTTTGGCCATCCGAGGTTCTGGGCTGTTCGCTCGAAGTGTGCGAAATACTCGTCGATATTTGTCTCGTCAAATTTCGGGACTAGCCGGACTTGCTTCGCTACATCGAAGGCTTCATGGCTTTCCCTACGTCCGTTTCTCACCAATTCGATTTCTCACAGCCTCGTTTCCTGCTCAATTCGGGCTTTTTCCAACTCCATTTGGGCTTGGATTCTCGCCTTTTCCAGCTCTACCTGCTCGGGGGTCATTTTTATAGGTTCGCTCGGTAGCTCCCCTAAGATCGCCTCTTCAAATATATTCTCGTCTACCATGTGCTCTGCTATTACTCTGATGAGTCCGTCTTTTCTCATCGCCTTTTGCACGTTCAATTCCAGTTCCTCGCCAATTTTTAATAAGTCGCTTTTTCTAAGCCTTCCTAATTTTTCCATGGAGGGCTCTTCTAAAAATGCGTCGACTTCATCCATTTTTTTCGTTTGGGCCATAGCGTTAGATGAGGTTGCTTCAGAACACAGCTCCCGAGTATGGGTATGGGAATATTGGGATCGACAAATTGAAAAACGAGAAAATCTATTCCCGGACGAGCCCCCAAATAAGTATATGTGACGTTGCACTGAGTTTACTAAGCGGAGATGCTTCTGGAAAATCAGTGAAGTGGCAGGGAGGGACACGCCGTTGGTTTATATACCACAAAATTCTTCTCCGTCTCCCGTTTTTTGTCTGTCCGGAGGTGAACTTATAGGTTAGTAATTATCCAAAATTGGATGATGGGATTTTCTCGATTATCTTCGTTGGCTCGGGGGTGGGGGTGGTGACAAAGCAACAACACTGACGGACATCAAATAATCAAAGCAAAACAAAAAAGAACAATGCATGTACATATTCATACATATATTTACACAATGACAAATATTTAACACAACATACAATACGAATAAGAGAGCAAGACGTTCGTGACTATATAACAAAAAATGCCTTTCTCTTTCTGTCACAAAGTTAATAGAGCCTGGCCAAATGTCTCTTATTCCTTTTCTTCTTCTTTTTTTATATATAGATCTGATCCTTTCTTTTTTTAACCCACGTGCGTTTACAGATCTTTTCTTTTTCTTTTCTTTTCCTTGGAAAATAGATCGAGTCACGAGGGTCTCGTTTGTTCTACTTTCCCTTCTCTTTTTTTCTTTTCTAAGGCCCGTTAATCTTTGCATAGGATATATGTCGGAAAATGGCGGTACTTATCTTACTCCCTTTTCTGAAGGGGGGTTTGTCTTCTTTGTGGTAGAATTCTTCTTCTTACTGGGCTGGATGTGCCTCGGAGTTATGATGTCTTCGACCCTGCCTCGACGAACATCAGCTCATAACTAACTTTTGGCTTCCACGATTTTCCCCACGTGGGTCGCTTTTTGGCGCCAACATTCTTCCTCTTCTCGATTGACCAACGTACCCACACTGACCCGACTGCTGGCACACTACTCGCTCAGAGAGATTGGTCATTTTTCTCTGTCTTCCGTCCAATTCCATTTGTTCTCTTATTTCAATAATTCATTGAGGGGAGCCCTCACTTCGTGCATATTTTCAATGAATTCACCGTAATAGTTCGCTAGACCAAGAAAGCTTTGCAATTCTGCGACATTTTTCGGCTCAGGCATTTTTTTTTAATTGCAGATGCCCTATCTGGATCTGGTTTTCTACCACTTTCATTAATTATATGGCCTACGTATTTGATTTCATTTAGGAAAAACTCACATTTTTTTTCTTTTACTTTGAATCCCAAATCCTGAAGTCTTTTAAAAACTTCTTTTATGTGCGATGCGTGTTCTTCAACATTGTCGCTTTTGATTAGAATGTCCTCCAAGTAAGCGGTAGCAAAATTCTACCCCATGAGCATTAGATCCATCGTCTGTTGGAAGATTGACGGTGCTTCTTTTACCCCAAATGGTAATCTGTTGAATTTGTCCAGTCCTTTGTTCATATTAATACATAGAATGTTTGTACTCTCTTCTACTGGAATCTGAAGATAAGCCTCGCTTAAATCTATTTTAGCAAATACCTTACCACCGTTAAGCTTGGTAAATATTTCCTCCGGGCTTGGTAATGGTTAATGATGGTCTTTTATATATTTTCCCAGCAGAGAAATCTGCGCAAACACGGATTTCTCCGGATTTTGTTTTTTTACATAGACTACTGGTGCCGCCCATTCACTGAACTCGATTTTTGACAGGATCCCATTTGTACAAGTCTATCTAATTCTTTGTCGATTTTTCTATGGTAGCAAATGGCACGTTTCGCTTCTTTTAAAATACTGGTTGGACATTTTATTTTAATTCAATTCTAGCTATAAACTTATTACATCGTCCCAAACCGCTCGAGAATACTTCTGGAAATTGATTATGTAATTTTTTCTTTAATTTTGTAGCTTCTGATAGTTCACACTATCTTCTTACAAAAAGAGCTGATAGGTAAATCCCATACGTCGAACTTTTGCATCCAGTCTGTGCCCACCAGAATTTCTGTATCTTTCATTACGAATATCTTGAGTTTTTTTTTTCCGTGGAATTTTTCATTTAGGATTACTTCTTCAAATTGTATACGCTTCCCTGTAACAGATTTGGCAATTTTCTGTGTACGCATCATGCTCGGTCTATTAAGCTTTCTCCATGACTGTAGGTTAATTATCGTTAGATCCGAACCTGAGTCTAGTTGTAATTTTAATTTCTTATTTAGAATTTTAAGTTCCACGTATTTTCTTATGTTAATATTGTCTTCGCCATGCATTCTAGTAGCACTTATCCTACTAGTAGATTTTCTGTTCCTACACTGGGATGCCTTGTGTCCCATTTTTCCACACGCTAGACAGTTTTTATATTTAAATCGACAATCCTTATTCCAGTCTAATCCTCCACATAGATAACATGCAGATGCGAGGGAGGGGCTTATATTTGCTTTGATTTTTTTCATTATTTGTCCTATACGTTGTACTATTTTCATTATTATACAATTTTTGTTTTCTTTCCGGGGGTGGTGAAAAACGTAAACTTTTGTTCAACTTACGTATGTGTGCTACTCCTGACTCCTCGATATCCTTCGAGTCTTTCTTTATACTCAGGCATTTTTGGCAGTCTTCTGATAATTTTTGTAGTGTTAATACAGGCTCATTTTGAAGTTTTGAAAGCATTCTTTTGCGGATTTCACTATCCTTGACTGAGACTAACACTTGTACACAAATAAGACACTTGAAATTGTCCTGAGTTAATTCTGCCAACTTAAAGTCGTCGCAATGTTTGATCACGATTGCGGCGAACGTGGAGTACTCCTGATTTTCACCCTTTACGATGTTAAGGCATTTCCACCTTTTGTGAAAAAGTGACGTCCTTGGACTGAAAAGCTCCGTAAGGGATGTAACTGCTTCGTCAAACTTTAAATCATTTGTCTTTTTGGGCAAAATGTAATCCACAAATTTTATGTATTCCTCTGTTCCTAATTGTCTGAGTAACAGACGTATATTCTTAGCTTCAGTCCAGTTTTGACAATCGATGTTTAAGATGTCTTCATGGTGTCTGAAATGAGTTCTAATTGCTGTTCATTTTGGTATTTTAGAAGTGCTAATAAAATACTTTTAAAATCCTCCATGATAAGAGTCTTACGAAAAACTCGCTTTTCCGTATTTTAATCCTTGTAAATCTTTTATCGCCAAGTTGTTGTGGACACTGGCAAACGGCAATTTCTTTTCCGTGTAGGTAAGATGTACTCGTCACCCAGTTGTGGTCGACGAGAGAAAACATTTTTCTTTCCTTTCGTGTAAGTTAGAATTCCTCGTCGCCAAGTTGTTGTGGACAACGAAGGAGAATTTTGTTTCTTTTTCCTTCCGTGTGAGTTCGAATTCCTCGTCGCCAAGTTGGTGTGGTCGACGAGGAAAAATTGTTGTTTCTTTTTCTTCCGTGTGAGTTCGAATACCTCGTCGCCAAGTTGTTGTGGATTCCGGGATGAAGTCCGGTATCAAATTATAACAAACGCCAAGAATTAATATAGGAAAATAAATGTATTACCGTAATAATACAAACAGGTAATACAGGTTAGTAGTTCCAGGAATGCGAGGTTAGTAGAAAAAAAAATATATATATAGTCTTTGGTATCGACATATCGCTGTATGATTTCTTACTAAGTCTACGTGCTCGCTCACTGTGACTCTTGCCCGCTACGTTCGTACACTCTCGTTAGCATCGCTCGTTATTCTCCTGTTCGTTTTCGGGTATTCACTAGCAGTAGTATACGTATACCTTGAGCGAGACCATTTGTAAAAAAAGGGGATGACCCCTCATCAATATATATATATATATATATATATATATATATATATATATAGACAACACACAAAGGTTTATGGTATTTATGCATGATCATATATGCACATCGACAAAACAAATGAACCAGGTCAGGAAACATACTATGTGTCAGGTATCATATTCCATTATTTTCAAACTAGCTTTCGTTTTACTTTTATCTTAGTTTTTATTACTGCTCATAGTACTATCATTATTTATTATAAATGTTTCTTATACACTTAGAATCTCGTCTGGAAAATCAAGTATTTTTTAATTTTTTTTAATTTTATAAATCTCTGTAACTTTTATTATGGTAATTATCTGATACATAATGAATCTAAATTTAATAGTAAATTTTAATCTAAAAAACCACATGCGAAAAAAATAATATTTCCGTAATATTTTCAGAAAGATGTTAAAGAGAGAAATACACCATACTTCATAAAATTCCAGGTCTCTAAGCAATCATGCAATACATGAATATTGATGAAATGAAATACTTGCTCGGTATAAATGTAAATAAATAACCATATCTGACAACGAGACAAGATAAGTGTACAATATATGAAGTAAAAAATAGGAGATAAAAAAGACCAGTTTCGAATACTGACTTCATCCGGCTACAATATGACTTATGAAAATATATCTGAAATATGGATAAACCAGAAAAAATCAAATCAAATTAGGTTTGGCAAAGAAGTAAGCTTCGATATTTTACGGAGAGACGATCCCGTCTGATACTGCCTCAGACAAAAATAAATAAAAAAGAGATAAATATTAAGTGTACATAGAAAAATAAGTAAAAAGCACGGTATCAAAAGGAACGGCATATTTTGTTATAATAAAAACAACTCGGTTTCGATCAGGTACACAAGTGATGTGAGCACGAAATAGACTCTGTCTTCTTAAAATTATTCTTGGAATTCGGGATACAGAAAGAAAAAAAAACAAACTGCGAGCAAGATATCTAAAATTGACTTTCTGATTTCCGAAAAAAATCTGTTCCAATAATTACTGGTTCATTGGGAACTCTCGCAGATATCAGAACCAAGATTGGTGGAATATATACGAAGTGTGAATCACAACAGACATCATATATGTTTTTTTAAAGAAAATTACTACCAAAATAGCATGTGTATAGAGCACTTGTGTGGAAGATGCAGAAGAATAAAAAGTAATAAATAAATAATAACTGAGAGAAAAGCGTTATTTTATAAAAGATAAAGAAAAGAAAAAGCATAGTGTTTTACAATGTTAAACAATATTTCTACATAATATCGTCGTCTTCTAGTTATATTTAAAAAACGTTTCAATTATAAAAAATATATAAATCTACAAAAAATTATAAGTCTTTGTAAGAACGCTGCTTGTCTTGTAATGAAAAAAAATAAACGGCGGTCCTGGTAATGAACGCGTCAAAACGAATGAAAACCTACGCCAAGAAGCGATATTATCCTGAACTGCTGAAAAGTTTTGGGATTCTCTTCTTTTGAGAAGTATACTTCTGTGCTAGTTTTCAATTTAGTGGTATATTTTCCAGATTATTTTTATAATACTCCACATATGTTTAAGAAAATTTGGACATTTTTGCATAACAGGTAAGGCACTCCGCTAGCTCATGGGGCAGAACCAGATTTAGCGGACTTTTCTATTTCTTGAATGTCCTTCTCTGTTGGTACTTTGCTATCAAATTTTGTTAAAGGAGTTTCGAGGTTCATTAGACTATCATTAGAATCCCGTTCTATGTCTTTTCATGAGTCTCGAGAAGTCTCCTGAATGTAATCGTTGACCTTTCACCTGAATGTAATCGTTGACCTCTTCACTGTTTTGCTGTAGTTACCCGTTGTGTTTGTCACCAAACAGGCATCTACAGTAAACGATGGTCTGAGAAAAACTATGTCCTTTACTTACTTTTATATAATCATCGTTTCCTCATCATTGCAGCTCTCCGGATTCTTTTTTAACTTCCCCCTTAATTCATCGCTAACTTCGATAAGAGGTTGTTTTTTTATCAGGACTGGCTTTTTTAAATATTTTCTTTAGAAGCTTCAATTCTTTCTTCCGAGATTTAATTTCGTTCTCACTTCGATTTGATTTGTAGATTCCGGGATTTTGTTTCGTCTCCTTGTTGCTAAGATCTTCTGAAGTGTAACTCACTCTTATTGTTATTGATATCTTTAAACGTTTTTCTCGGCTTCATTTTCGAGTTTATTTTAGAATCCCAACAACGGCAAATTCAAATTTCACCCACTCATCGCTGTTCTTCGATGTATGCCATTTTATATTTTTCGTGATTTCTGGTTGTGTGAAGTATCGCCTTACATTCAAACAATTTATTTTATTTCTAATCCCATGGGAGAGGAAAAAGTTAAGAAATTTGATATTTATTTATAGATTTATAAATACAAAAATGTATAAAGATTATATTAAACGAATAAATAATGAAACAAAAATGTAGAGAAAAAATGAAAGGAGAATTTACTTACTTCTGTAGAG
Source organism: Acanthosepion esculentum (assembly GCA_964036315.1). NCBI lineage: Eukaryota > Metazoa > Mollusca > Cephalopoda > Sepiida > Sepiidae > Acanthosepion > Acanthosepion esculentum. Next base: position 108,308,265 of record OZ038478.1, read on the forward strand.
AGAATCTCTGTATTTAGTCAAAATTTCCAATTTTGCTAAGTTGGTGATTATTAAGAATTATTTGTCATGTTGCAGATCATTACACTCCCAATACGATTTACGTGTCGGGGTATGGTCAAACAGCTGGAGAGAATGAGAGGATTTATCTGTATAGTCATAATAAATTTGGTATATCGGATAAAGTAATATATATAAACTCACACTTGTATGAAGCGGAATTGTCAGTTCAGTGATAACACATAACTTCAAGCGAATTAACCCTGTAGGTATTAGCATCGGACTATTCGTCTTCGTAGCTAGTAATACAAACTCACAAATAAAAGGATTAGATATCAGAAAACACATCAATAGATAACTTCCAACAGCAGTAACAAGTAAATTCTATAGTAAGTGTAATTGTAAGAGAATAATGTCATAAAGCCTTGTCCTTCTACACTACTTCGAACATTGGGTTAGAAAGGAAGCCCCCGTCGACAAGGAAAGAGCGTTAACAGTGACCTTGAGAAATGTAATTTTCCAAAAATATTTTTTGATAGAAATATATAAATTTCAACATAGAGAATAACTTGCTGTTCTGGCAATGAATTAAGCCTTATTCTGTTTCCTTTGGCGATTACAATTATCATCCTATGAGGCATGTGGAATGACGTAAGTATCTGTTGTCTCTAATGTAACTCGGGCCTAGGTGCGAAGGTCCTGTCATCCACACGTTCTCTCTTAATTTCATTTAGCGTCAGTCCAGCCATAATATAATTAGTAACTCATCAATCAACTTGCATATCCAAGCTGTCTTTTCAGTCTCACTGCCTCGACAAGCGTTCTTCAATTTCTGATGCCTTCGCCATTAGATTTTTAATACCCTCTGCCGACACACATATAAACACTGATATTTATTATTTCGTCCCATAAAAGGTAGATTCCGTGACAATTCGAGGCCATTCCCCGTAAATGGTAGTGCCATTCAAATGCAATTATCCAGAATACCCTAATTATGCTGTTTAGTCCTATATAAAATTTTATATAATGTATTCAATCGAGTTGTAAGCACATCTCCAATTGAGATACAGGAATATTAGCACGTATGCAAAATTACGTAAAAACTATAAATTTAATAAAATATTCGTACGCTATTCAAGGTAAAAAGGACAAGAACTATCTTACTCCATTTATGCTACATGGATTTACTCTCCAAAACTAAGGTTAGCAAAAAAAAAATGCTCTCGTTCGTTTCTTTATAATTGATGCTATTTCTTCAGAATACATGTCAATGATGTTTTTGGCTCGAACAACAGTTAGTTGATATTTATTTTTTAGAACTTTTCAAAGGACTCAATTTGAGGACGGAATTAATTAAAGCCAAGTTATTTGTTTAAAATTTAGTAAATTTGACATATTTAATTAATTCTGAGGGGAGAAGTAAGAATTACTCTAGACAAAGACACAACACATGTCTATACATTCCATTTCAACAGTACATGACTACCATAACGTGTTTAAATAAAGGAAAATGACTTAACAGTAGGTAATTAAAGCGTATGCAAATCGTGAAATTAGATATGTAGTAAATATATTTCCCAAATATTCTAAAATGAATTATAACATGGATACGCGCGAATGCACACACACACACACACACATATATATACATAAATATATATATATATATATATATATATATATATATATATATATATATATGAGCAACTGTAAAAAAGAATGTGCCATGTATGCACAACAGAAAGAAAAGTGCTCAGCACCATACAATATAGTAGAGCTTTTGTAAACCAAGAATCACCTCTCAGCTGTATACAGACTGACTACTAATATAAGTTTCATGCTTTTAAACAATCTTTAGCCGGTCGCCAGCCACAAGCGAAAAGAGGAACCTTTCTACCCCCAGGAAAGACTAAGACGTAAAATATATGGACAGTATTCCCGTACCATGCATAAGCCAACTAATCTCACCTGGTGGGAAGAAAGCACCCATACGGCCAACATCAAAATAATGACACAATTATAACCCACACCCTTACAAAACAAAAAAAATATCTCCGCGATGCGCTAAAAATGTGATCAATGCCACAAAGACAACCATGGCAAATCTTACAAATATAAATAGATATAAGCAACTCTTTAAAAAAAAGGTCTGCCGAGTATGCATACCAGAAAGAAAAGTGTACAACACTATACAATATGGTAGAGCATTTCTAAACAAAGAAACATATTTCGTTCTACACAGTCCAACCACTACTATATATATATATATATATATATATATATATATATATATATATATATATATATTCCTAATCAGAATTATGAGTTTTAAGCACAATGCAATATAACACACACACACATACATACGCAAACACACGAACACACATACAGAGTGTAAGATATCCGTAAATATTTTCCGACTGCCATGACTGTGTTCTACTGTTCGTGTAATATGGTGCAGAGTCCTGTTGCAAAACATATGATCTTTCCGCAACCGACCTCTCGACCCAACGCATAATTCACACCTGAAGGTGTGTTGAGTTTAACGCTATGTTGGAAGATGAATGAGGAATAACTTCGCCATCACTCCTGATCACACAAAACTCCATGATGGTGACAGGATATATCATCCACCTATTTCTGAATCCTCTATGCTGTACACAGATTGACACCCAAACACATCACTTGTCCTTGTTTGCCTGCAACCGTCTCTTATCAGAAGGTTGTACCAGATTAACATTTTCAGACTGCTGCAATTTCATCTCATTATTTTATTTTGTGTTGTAATGATCTGATCAAAGAATTATTTATTATGCTACGTGCGATAAAGTGAGGGAAGCTGCACCTTCAGAACCAACCTGGTGTCTCGTCTGAGCAGCAACGCTACAAAAACAACAAAACGAAATATCCAGAATCATGGGCTAAAGGAGAACAATATGGGCCCTTAGATTAAATAAAATGATCACTTCAAAATTACCAGTATTTTACACGGATCGACAGTGAGCTGAAGAAGTCAAGAAAACAGATTTGCCGAAGAAATGTACTCATAACAAAATATGATTATGTTATTAACCTAATGAAAATAATATTCCTGATTTGTGATTATTTGTCTAAACATTGTGAACTGGGCCGTGCTAAGAAATATCCAATTCTTCGATACAAACAACATTATCTTTAAGATATGATTAGTTATAAATTCATTGACAAGGTTTGATTAGTTTGGAAATAAAATAATGGTAGCTTGCAAATCAGCCAATTTAATGTAATTTATATTCTTGCTGATCGATCAAAAAACATGTTTTTTTTTTATTTGTAAAAGTCATGAATATGATATCTTTACCGCCTTATCCTATCATGTCAGTTTGCTCGACATATTCATTTTCTGTGAATCGCCATGTCTTCTTGGAAAGACAATGAAGTAGTTACAAGTAGTCTAGTCGACGGCCGTAAATTAAAGAGTTGCTTTCTAGGAGAACCGATTAATCAACACTACAGATCATAGTCTAACCTAATAGTTAACTGACAGACAGAAGTAGAAGTAATGGATGCATGTCTTTCCTAAAGGAATCTGCGCGAAAGTCAGTGCCACAGATATAAACATATATATACGCAATATATTCCTAGTAAAATCTTAGATTTTAGTTTTCAGTCACGCGTGCAAAAGTTATTTTAATATGCTGGCTAACATTTCATGAGGAGTACGAATGGAATTTATACACAAAGTGAAAATAATACATAGATCTGCACACATATAGACGCATTTTTCGTGTATCTTATACAAATGCAATTCATTCAGTTGTACACTAAAAAAACATTTTGTGTGAAGTTGTTCGCAAAGAATCTTTGTAGTTCATTTCTTTCAATTAGAAAGAAAAATAACACTCAGCTAAATAAACTTTATTAAATTGTGTAGATCCGTGTTTGAAGATTCATTTCTACGTTTATATATGCATATTCCTTTATTCACACTCACACTCACACACACACACACACACACACACACACACACACACACACACATATATAAGGTGTGATGAATAAATTATCGCCTAAATTATGCAAAAATGAAGATAATACTGATATCTCATTTTAACATATGTTTAACAAAATTACACGAAAGTATCCTGAATTGCAAATGAGGAAATTTATTTATTAAAATCGGCATTGGTTTCAAGCACGTCCTTCAGACAACTTAGCAATCTCCTGCAAATCTTCTGGATGGTCTACTTGTTTAAGATGGTGAAAGCTGTCATAATCCTTCCCTTCAGTTAATCTTTGGGTTTACAAGGAGTTAATGTGTTTAACAATCTTTTCTTCTTATGAATGCCTCTGCCATTAATTGCGTTGCGATTGAATGGTCTTAAGAATTGCCCTCATGCTTTCCTATCAATATATACCATTAATTATATCTGGGGATCAGTTTGTTCAAATGTATTTTTTCTATTTTATTAATATATATTAAACTGGTAGTATTCGTCCATATTTGAACCCATCTCTTTTATGCTGTATTTATTCATGTTATTATTAACGGATAATCTATTTCTATTGTTCAATATCTGTTCGCCAATTAACAGTCGCTGAAAAGTATCTACTATTCTAATGTGTAATGGTGAACATTTCCTCACAGCAAAATAACATCACAATCTGCTGCTAGATTTATATCGCGATCAAACAATGATAATTATTTACTCTTCATAAATTAATATAAATAATAATTGCTAATAGATAAATAAGGGCTGATTTGAAATCTCACGTTCCAATCCAAATCACCTGCAGGTTAGAATTTTCTCTTTAAACAAAGTATTTAGAAACACGTTCATTTTATGATGAACAACATATATACTTAGTTGTTATGTAATATTAATATTTTTATATGGCAGTGAATGATGGGAAATATCCTCACAGATGAAGAGAATTATTAATACAAGAGAAATGCGGTTCTACAAATAGCTGCTGAAAATCCCAAGAACGCATCGCATAAGCAATGAAGAGGTCTTATGGAAAATTGGAAACAGAAAGGATTCTTATACTAAGAATCAGAAGGAGGCAGATTAAATTTATTGATCACATAATGAGGAAGGACAGTTTTGGAAATTTGATACTCACACGACATAACGAAGAATGCAAGGGACAGGTGAGCTTGTGTGAATAGATGGCGGAACGGGATCTGTGGGTGTGCTTGGAAAAGGGATGCGATGAGATGCTAGGAGTAGCTGTGATCACCGGCGTCCGGAATTGACACATGTAGGAAATCTAATCAATGAGCTGATTGTTGCAATCACTATCCTCAAAATAGACTGCTACCAAAATATTCGTTCATTTTGTTACCATACTCAGTTCTTATCATCAGAGCGTCATTCTAAAAGAAAGCCTTCTACTCAGTAAAGAAAAACATAATATTTTTAGCAAGGAATTACAAAGAGGTCAATCATAATTTTTCCATTCAGAAAAATAATGCTTTCTAAAGAAATATGAGCATAGATTTGTGGAAAAGTAAACTTGAAATCACATATGCAGTTACTATTTGAAGTCATTATTCATTTTTGGTTCTCCTAAAATACAACCCTTTTAAATGCCTGGCATAGTTTCCCATTCTTTTTCGTGTTCTTTATTATAGCCACATTCTATTTAATGGGTTCGTTAGAAAAAAAAGTCCACGCCTCGCCCTATAGCATATTCACGAGAAGGCATGGCCTTGAACAACAAATTAGCTTTTCTCACAGTAAACCTGCAACATTACACACACACACACACACACACACACACATACATATACATATATATATATATATATATATATATATATATATATATATATATATATATATATATATATATATATATAATGTTCTAATTCTATTGATGTATTTCTTAATTCCTACAATTTTAGCCGAGATTTTCTTTTTCTTTGATTTATACTTACTTTTTTCATATTTCACATTTGTTCAACCATTTTCATTGCTTCTTGTCCCTCTTTTATATATTTCCTTTCTCTGATTAATCGTCAAATTTTTGTTTCAGTTTTTCTGATACTGAATAACGTCCTTTATTATTTAAATCCACAATTAAGGTTTTTTTTTCCTCATTATTCTATAATTAAGTGACACTTTTTTCCCCAGCATAACGCTTTTCGCATGTAAGGTTTTGCATAAATGTAGACAATGGAAACGACATATAAGGAACTTTCATAAACATGTAAGAATGTCACACACACAGAAATGATGGTGAGAAAGTGTATAGATTAGCTATTCCTTAAAATTTAATGTCGGATATTTTCCGAGTCCACATGCTACTCCTGAGAATGAAATCTGCTAATATACTTAATTTTTTAGCATTTACCAAGGAAATAGCAGATAACAAGTCTGTGGCTGAAAGTTAAGCGTTTATTATTTTATTCAGTTTAGTAACAGCATCATGTGAAAGTATGTATCTTACGGAGAAATCCATGAAATCTTTCAGCAATTTAAACCGTTCGTGTGTCTTTGAAAAACTCAAAGATCCTAGATCAGTTTGTGAACAACCACACAGTAAAGACACTCGGCAAAACCGTCGTATTATAACATCAGCTGTTAAAGTCCGTAAAATAGTTTAGATCAAATATAATCCTGGAAATGTCAACTCATAGATTTGGCAATTGTTTGTCACCCAAGGTTTCATAAACGATATTCTGGAAACTTCATATTTTCTAGATCTGATGCAATTGAGCCCAGATCCCCTGAACAATGTTGACTCGTAAATAGACATCTCCAAGAGACCATTCGCGAGCAAACCATCTCCATAAATCTAACTTTGTGATGAAAACTTCGATAAGTTGGAACTCTCAGTTGCATTTGATGAATTTGGTGGTGATGAGAGGGGATGGGAATATGTAACAATATAACTTTTTCCACTTATTTGTAATTATTAATTTTATGTTAGAATAAGTCTATTAACTAAAACACGAGCGTAAAATTAATATTAGTTAAATGCACATATTGGACAGAAAAACAAACATATTACTATCAGTAATAATAATAAAAATAATAATAAACTGTTACAATTATTCATATATATATATATATATATATATATATATATATATATCGTCCTGGGTATGACGATGAACTACATCCGCGTCCTGGGTAAGACGACAAACTACAAAAAGGCATCTGATCAGGAGGTTTTGGGGAGCGTGGAACCAACTCTTATTTGCTGGTGTTCATATGTCCACTCTGAACCGATGTAGCATCACCTGTTAGGGTCTCAGCTATGGGTAATAATTAACCTCCAAACTGCCATCAAAACACTATGAAATGTTTAAAGTAGTTATTAATACCAGAAATACTTTATAAATTATTATTACCAATAATAATTTTTGAAGAAAAAATATTACCAGCAATGCATTATTGCAAGTAATACATTTTAGAAAAGAATATTACCAGCAAGTCGTTTTTTAAAATAAACTCATTACCCTCCATACATGTTTGAAAAAATAAACTACCAGATATTCATTTAAAAAAATTATCAGTAAACGCAGTAAAATGTTTCGAAATATTTTGGTGGGGGATATAATGAGGAAAGATGTCTTGTAAAATCTGATACACACCGGACATATTGGAAGGCAAGTGAACAAAGGGAAATGATGCGTAACCTACTTCACGAGTTTAAGTAAATGGAACAGGATTTAGGAGAAATAAGGAAAAGATACACGAAGGACAAAATTTATTAAGATATACAATAGATAGGATATTGTGGCGGATCAACATCGCCTACGTACTGGTGGGATACAGCACATAAATGCGGTGCACGTGTGAAAACTATCTGTAGTCAATATGTAACTAACGCTACAACACTTTAATGCACATCATTCGTATTGTTACAAGCTGGAAAACTGCCTGATTTCTTGCTGCTTATTGGTTTTTGCGAATTCATGTAACTGAGTCCAGGTCCCCTGAACAATTTTGACTCGAAAATAGATATCTCCAAAAGACCATTAACTAGCAAACCATCTCCGTAAATCTAACTTTCTGATGAAAACTTCGATAATTTAGAACTCGCAGTTGCATTTGATGAGTTTGGTAGAAACTTTAAACAGATCATTATACGAGCATACACCATTTATTTTTTCTAGCGATTTGCTCTTGGTTGAACTGTAACAATTGATCCCTCTTCCAATATTATATCTATTTTCATACACATTGTGGCTTCAACTATTGCTGTTGACATGTGTTTAACTGTGTGTCTCTAATGTCTGCACTATGTTGTCTCTAAAGTCTGCAGTAACTTAAATGATTTTAAAGATCATATATTTGATTTACGGGATATCAAAATACTTATATATATATTTTAATTATTTTGTTAGGCGATATTCTCATGCGCATTCGTCCTGGGTATGACAATAAACTATATCGGGTAGCAAGGCCTCACATCAGGAGGTTGTGAGAAGCTTGGAATCACATCTTAATTCGTGTCGTTCCAAAGTCCATCCTAACCCTAAGATATAACACTTCTTAGGTTCCCAGGTATGGGCTAAAAGTTAATCCCCACTATGAAAGTGTAAAAATAGATTTTAAAGTAAAAATAACAACAATAGATTTTTGAAAAAAAAGTATTTCTAGCAATACATTTGACTCTCGACAAAGAACCTTTTACAAACATACGTCAATGAAACCTGATTTACAAACTGAAGTCTTTCAAAGAATACATATTATAATAATACGAATCTATCCTAAAAATCTTGGCAGTAAATAACTCAATTGAAGATACAGTTTAAAACCAAATAAACCAAACTAGTGCGCATAAAATTTACGTACATGATCCAGATGAAATTGCATAGTTCTCAGTGGATAACTGTACTTCCACTGTTATAATTTATTTTATCTACCACTTCGGCCAGCTTGCTGCATTCGCTTATTGTATTTATTCATACAGACATTCTTTATTTGAAATAACGTTCCATTTACAATAATTTCATGTTTGTTTTATAGCTTCAATTTTTAACTATTGTTTTAATCATCTCTGTATGCTTTCCTTTCCCTTGGATATCTACCCACGTCGCTAATGGAAGCTCTACACATTGTGTAGAATATTTTATGCAAAAGAACGAAATGCTAAAACGCAAAATATCAAATGCTAAAATGAATTTCGAGTAGTGAAATGTTTAAAGAGCATTTCATTCCAGCCCAGATATCGATATACATTTTTTATTTATCAAGAGGAAAATGTACGAAAAATTGCACTTTTTCAACTTCGTCATATATTTTCCCCATATATATATTGTTATGGGACCTTACATATAACGACAGAGTTAAATCTTCCTGGCACTATAAATACTGCGCCTCTCAAGAGAGATAGACGAGACGGAATCGAGTCGGGTCAATAGTAGTTCACTCCAAACCAGACTGACATTCATACTAACACCTTCTACATCATTTTATTATTCTGTGTAATATATCTTTGTCATTTCTAGTCTTGTGTTCCTGTTGTTCTTCCTTGGTTCTAACCCTGGACTATAATATATATATATATATATATAAATATAAATATATATATATATATATATATATATATATATATATATATATATATATATATATATATATATATATATATATATATATATATATATATATATATATTATTACGGGTCACGACTAGGGCCATACTTTCATAGGAATTAATGTTTTTTGCTGTGCCTTGTGAATTTAGGCTTCGAGAACTTTGCGCTACTGAGTAGGTAGGTTTCCCTTAGGCATATTTTCGTTTCCCCTTTTCAGTATTGCCGTTTTTTTTATCGTGGCTTTATCAGGATATTGCGATTTGGCAAGTTGTCTGTTGGTTCCATCAACGGTTTTGTTTCTTTAAAAATAATAATAATAAAAATAATAATAATAATAATAATAATAATAATAATAATCTAGCTATCTATTTATCTCTCTGTCTGTCTCTCTCTCTCTACATATATATATATATATATATATATATATATATATATATATATATATATATATTATTATTATTATTATTATTATTATTATTATTATTATTTTACATATGGGATATATCTAAATATTTCCATGTGTAAAAAATCTCAAACTTTTCTTGGGTGCTCAGTAGTGTAACGAATATTGACGCGGAAATTTGATGCTCGAATTCTGACGAACACTTTTTCGTTTACTTCGCAATATGCTCTTAGAAAAAGCAGGAATCTACGTTATCCCATCCTGAGTTATCCTCCCTTGTTTAGCTATCAGCCTAGGAAAAAGCGAATTCTGAATTTAAACGTCTGTGAATTATAGGGCGGTATCGTCACTGTAGCTAGACAAATAAAAAGTATTCTGGGCAAAGCATAACATTGATTTCAAAGCCAACATCCACAGGCACAGATTTTGTCACGTTTTAAAGTCCTATGAACTCATCCTGCAACAACGGTTGCAATATGCTTGGTGACCATATGACCATAATTAATAAATGTACTAAAGATTTAAATATCGGTAGAGTATATCCTTAATACACATTATTATGACATTGTTTTTTTTTTCAAATTTGACTATATTATTTAAGTATTTACATTCTCCCGACTTACTACATTCTTGATCATAGCATGATCATAAATTATTATAGAGGACATACATGCCTATCAAGAGGACACACGTTCTATCTCTCTGAGCAAGGCTGAATTCGGACCCATTTTAAAGCATGATCCATTCAATTTAACAGGCACGAAGCCTACCAAACTTGGTCCACAACATACCAGTGGAAAGCACGGCCGTAATTGACTCATCCACATGTAGCGAAAGGTTAAAAATGTTGAAAGCATCAATAATAATACAAAAGCATACTTCAGCACTTAATAATATCAACTAAAACATGGTCAGAACTTGCTGATCGTGTTCAGAAAATAATTCCGTCTCTATATGACGACATATATTAAGATCTACATATCCTGTTAAAAAAAACGATAATGATGGCTATTAGAATTAGTGAAGATATATAGAACATCAGAACAACTTTGAAAAAAATTGTCCAGAAAGAAAAATACGTGTACGAATGAAAGTAAAATCTTTATCGCAATACATTTTCAGTCGTCTTTATTAAAGAAAATATATAAAAGAGGGATTTCCAAAATACATACTTTTTAATATATATATATATATATATATACATTTCAAGTGAGCACTGTTGAGTGATAAGCTAATTCTATAAACAACAGCCACCTGCACTAATGCAAAGCTCTTCAGTAAAATGAATGGAGCACTTTGGCTGATTGGCATTTGTTTACATTTGTAAAAACAATACGCTAGATTTAGTTGTGTGACTCTTCCGAGTGAAGATAGCTCTGGTTGACACCAAATTAGTTGTGTTTCAATCCTGGCTTGAGGCATTCGGAAGTCTAGTCGCACTGAGGAGCTGTGATACAGCGAAACAGTACTGTCTGTGAATCACATAATATATATATATATATATATATATATATATATATATATATATATATATATGCGTGTGCGTATTTGTGTGTGAGTATATTTTAAAATTCGCTTTATTTAAATAGGAAGCGTGTTCAATATCGGTTTTAATAAAGCATACTCCCCACACAAACACGAACGCACGCACACCGAGGATGTTTTGTTACTTTTTATATTTTTTTTAATAATTATTAAACAAGATCTTTGTTAAGATAAACAAATTATCTGCTTGTGCTGTTTTTTCATGTGTTCTACCTGAGAGAGTCTTACTCGATAAATTTTCTTAATTTACAATCTAGGATTTTGACAGACAGTTAACACTTTTGTCAAATGGTATTTTTATAGTTAAGTTTGCTGTAAATCTTACAGTCTCAACGGAATATATTATATGTAATTTTGATATATCAAATCAGGTTGCATGATTGAGAATCATATAAAGTCACATCGTATTTATCAGTCTCTAGTTACACAGTCAATTTTACTTCTTTCAGATTGTGGGCTTTCTTTCATTCACTTTTATTCTCTTGGATTCCATTACTCATTTTTGTATCATATTATTGTCTTTATAACACTTTTGGCATTATTCTTTGTATTTGATTCCTCACTGATTTCGGTCATTCTTTAATTTTTCTATTTCAATATATTCCCGTCATTTAGCATTCTACTACATTTTATTGTACAATTGCTCCATTCACATTCTTTGAATTCAAAATCTTCCATTCTTTGTTTATTTCCTTTTGTCATGTCGTCTTCTTTCTTTCTTTCTTTCTTTCTATTTCTTGTTTTATTCATTGCTTTCTATTTTCTTTCTTCTTTCTTTCTCATTTCCATTTGTTTCCTTCCTTGTCAATTTTTTCCTTTTCTTAATCATCACTTTTCTTTCTTCCTTTGTCATTATTCTTTGTTTGATTTTTTGACTTTTCTCTTCTTCTTTATCCTCTTCTGCTTGTTCATTTCCTTGTTTATTATTTTTTTTTCTATATATTTAATTTTCTTTTGCCATTTGCATTTCCAAGTTGGAATAGAAAAAGAAAGAAAATTGCTTCGGGAAATTTATTTTTCTTTCGTGACTTCTTGGCTGTCACTTTGTCTTTTTTTTCTCCATAATTTCTAATCCATTCAACCTCTGCTGAAAAAATTAAAGTGAAAACGTGTTTTTCTTTTATATCATCCCACCCCGAACTACTCAATATTTTTTGTTCTTCACCTGCAAGTAATGCGAACTCTCTCTGCATTTATGTTTCCTTTCACACTGCCTCCAGAATAACGTCAAAACCAATTTATCCGCTGTAGCCTTTGTCATTGTATTCACATGCAGCCTCTTAATAGCACATAGACACATTTTTGAAATGGTAATTTCCAGCGATTAATTTTATTTGGCATCGGCCGAGCAATGGTTAAGAAGTTTAAGTTGTTTTATTGTTTTGGTTGTCTTTGCATTTTGCATTTCAATCTTGCATACTGGAGATATATAGCCTAAATATAATGTCATAAGAAATTTACACCCAAATGGTGATTTAAATGAAATAAACTGTATCGCTTAAATTCTTTCTTGCGCCATTCTGTAGAAATGAAAACAGAATTTTTAGTTTTATTAAAAATCGGATTTTTTACTTATCTTCAACTCTCACCCACTATCCTCATAATATTCAATTCATTCTCCCTCCGCTTACATTCATATCAAAGATCTCATTCAGTAACACTATGATGGATTTTTGTTAAGTCATGTTCTCGGAGAACCTTTGTATAAAAATATGAATCAAGTATGCATAAATGAATTATATAAATAGTTCATTACATTCAACTAAAATACCATCAACAACTATGCGTTATATTTGAGAGATTAAACATGTTGCAAAGCTACATTTCTTAAGCACGTTACCTCGCCAACCTAGCAGACGTAGACTGTTTTAGTATTAAAAACAGTCCTGTTTTTCATTCTAACCTGAAGATGCCTACCTAACACAGGAAGGCGAAACGCGATGGCATTTCACATCTTTACTACTATTTAATTTCTCCATTTTGTTCAGATTCTATATCCTACTAACACGCATATGTGTATGTATTTATGTATACGTGTATGTGTGCTTGTGTGCGTACACGTGTGTGTGTGTATGTGTGTACTTATATGTTATAGTAGATTTTAAAAGGAAGTGTATTCTAGATAATATAATCCTTGAAACCATGTCATGGGTTTACCTTATCCATAACACGGTTTGATACTGAAATTTGGTAAACAGAAGAATTCGGAATGCGTTATGATAGTGCGAGCACGATATTATCGGGATTTTGTCACTGAGTATCCGGGCCGTGTTCCAAACTGTATTTCCCAAGAGCCAATGCACTGTCTCCCAGAAAATATAACTAATGCCTTCTCAGTATAATTATAGAACAAGCCACGGGTTCTATCTGCGGTGCACACAAATGTGCTTGGGCAGGTGTCTGCTACAAGAATACTCAAATTAACCAAGCAGCATAATCAGAAACGAGCAGGTAGTCATTATGTATGTAAGTTGTTGGGGAAAATACATGATAAATTTGTATATAGTAAGCAGGCATTTAATTGGCCATTTCGTTAAGCTCATTCGTGATTATATTAGTCATACAACACTGATTTAGTAAGTGAAACATTTCTTTTTTTTGCGAATAAACTTCATTTTTATCGCTCATATCCGTTTAAGATTTTTTAAATTACTCCTAACAGCACACAAATTAAATATATGTAAATAGAATGGCATTTCTTCCCTGACAACAGAGATTTAATAATTTACAAATAAACTCGACAACTGGTTATTCTCAATGTCAAATTATTGGTATATAGACCATCAAATTTTGTCTGTTATCATTGGAACCATTTCATTTACAATGAAAGGTAAACATTGTAAAAACAAAGTGAGAGGTTTTGCCTGAGATAGATGATTAGAGGAAAAACGATGTTTTGAGTTAGACTAAATATAAAAATATAAAGAGCCATGCTCACCGCATCTTGAATATACACAGCACAAAATAAATAAATATAAAGTGAGAGAGAGAGAGAGAGAGAAACCCCCGAGACGTTTCTAGAAGGCAGTAAAATTTAACAAAATTCCACTTAATTTTCGTATATCTGAATATCTTTACAGTTCCCACTGTTATCTTAGCTGTTGTTCATTTCATTACGAGGGTCATTCAATAATTAAGGTGATTTTTTCGGTATAAGGACTTCTAATACAGATAGAAGCTTACCTTTTTTTTATTTTTCAACGTACTCTCCCAGCACTGTCACAGGCTTTTCCCATCTGTGCACAAGCTTCCGTATTCCCTCAGCGTAAAACTCTTTGAACTGATGTCTCAGCCAGTCGCTCACACACTTTTGACTTCATCGTCACTTTTAAACTTCGTGACTCTCGTGAAAACTTTCAAGGGACCAAACAGGTGAAAGTCTGAAGGGGCAAGGTCTGGGCTGTAAGGGGGGTGAGGGAGCAGTTCCCAGCCCAGCTCGTTGATGGTCTGCACCGTTTGGGCTGTCGTGTGAGGCCTTGCGTTGTCATGATACAAGATGACTCCTTCTGACTGATGACCCCTGCGTTTGTCTCAACAGATAAGCTCAAAGTCCTTGCAATGTCATCCACTGTCACCCTCCTGTCAGACTGAATGAGGTCATTGACTGATTCGATCACCTCAGGCTGATTCGATCTTCCAGGCCTGTCTTCATCCTCAGCATTGCTCCGTCCTTCTTTAAACAATTTAGCCCACTTGTAGACATTTTTTGGCTGAAACATGTGGCACTATACACAGTTGACATTCTCCTATGAATTTCAACTGGTCTGCACCAATCAGCAACCAAAAACTTGATAACTGGCCGCTGTTCAATCCTGGAGCACGCTTCTTGGTCGGCCATCTTCGTTAATCGCCAAAACTCTCAAAGTTTTTTTTTAATCTGCAAAAGAAATTAAATCCATGTGAAAAAGAAGTAAAACAAAAAAAAATAAAAAACAGTAAGCTTCTATCTGTATTAGAAGTCCTTATACCGAAGAATTCACCTTATTTATTGAATAACCCTCGTATTATTTATTCTTGAATCTAATCCAACCCTCAATACCCTGCTTGGCCTTAGTTGAAATGCTGGACATTATGTATAAATTAAGGAATGTATAATTGCTTTCTTCAGTTCACAGGTTGCCAACTCCAAGGTAATTTGGTTCACCATAGAAACTCACGGTTAGTGCTTGTTTTCCCTTATCCCCTGGCATGATGTTTGATTTCTTTGGATATGAAAGTTTAAAATAATGCCTAGTATTTTCAGTTTTTCTTCCTTCATAAGGGGGAACGAAACTTTAACAAATATAACAATTAATATATTCGTCACTTTACGTTGTTTTGCTATACTCGCAAATAAATAAATGCGAATACTAGCTTTCGTTCACATAATTTCGCTTCTGCGATATTCAATATAATGTGGGTAGGGAATGCTGATGCACCCAGAGCAACCCATGTTTGCCTCTTCTCTCAGTGTTTAATTTATGAGTAAGCATGTCTCTGTACCTGGGATTTCTGACTCTTAATATATTTCTTAATTAAGGATATGTTGTGTTGCCGTGATTTCAGACTAGACAAGACGTGTAAACTCAGATTATCCCGCCTGTATCTTCTTTCTTGTATTATTTGTACCTTCATTAAAGGAGGTGAAAGTAAACGTTTGCTTGGTTTTGCCGTTATCCGACTGATACTGATCCGAACTTCAAATAAGGCTATTATATTAGCATATGTATACAATCGGGTCTATTTTATTGTCTTTTTTACTGAATGGCTTCTGGATATTGCAGTAGTATGCGGTGTGGTTTCTCGATGCAACAATGAAGGGGACTGTTACTGCTGTACTACAGCACAATTAAATCCAGGTTGTTGACGAAAGCATTTCTTGTGTGGGTGAAAGTTTCAATATCTAGTATTCACTCGAACTCATTTCTAAACATCATCACAAACATCTGAACAAAGAAAACAACAACCACACAAAACCAAACAGATTTCCAGATTCACCTCTCCTACACCAACGTGAGAGGTCTATATTCCAAATTTCCAGAGATGGAACTTCAACATTGTGATGCTAAACCAGACCACTTTATCAAATCTTAAATTGGTAACGATATATCTATTCCAGTGCTGCAGCTCGCAATTCTGAGCTACTCACCCCTAATAGTAAAACATTACTATCGAAATCGATAGGGAAACGACAGTTATAAAGACGGGTACCCGTGTGACACAAAACCCCAAATCGAGGTTTATGATCCCTCGTATATGTGCTTCCCCAGTTCCACATTCATTTTCTATTTCCATCGTCCTCGGGATTATATCACTGCAATATTTCACCAAATAGTTTTGATTGATAATATCTCACTGATTATTCATCAGCAAGCTTCCATATTTGCAGTGACTTCAACATTCATCACAAAAGGTGTTTTGTCGACTCGAACAAAATCAATGAAGAAGGCAAATACTGCCGAGATGTCTCCTTTGCCTATAATCTGACACAGATCATTGAACATGACATCAGGTGAAGACTTTGACCTTTTGAAAAAGGCTTCGCTAGAATTTTACCCCATCTAGGCACTTCAAATCATTCATGTCAATGCAAAAGTTTATAATAAAGCCATCCACTGAGGTGCTGTTCCATAGAACGATTTGTCGTTACCCTATAGCCGACTTGAACAGCTTCAGAGCTTATATGGCGGAAGCATCAGTCTCCGGCTTCTTCAAACATACTGTATTCTAAGTTGCCACTTCCAATTTGGAATAGATTCTTTCTGGAGTGGAGAGGAAAAATCCATCAAAACCCGAACAGTCAGCCCAGGTTCGCATCTGAGTGTGTAGCAAGCCATAGCATACCACAACTAGAATATCCATGACAGGGAACGATGTAGTAAGATACTTACTACATTTTGATTGGTCCGAAATCATTGGAAAAGACTTATAGAAAATACAAAGTACAGCTATGCACAAACATTTCGTGCACATATATTTGTATATTTATACTTTTATGTATTAATACAAATAATGTGATTTTAATATAATTTGATAAATTATGTATATATTTATTTTAAATAGTTGAAGGTTTTGACTTGACCGTTTTTTTCTACTTTTTTCAGATTTATGGTCATGTATGTTGGCTTGGAAAAAGAGTATTTCTTTTAAAAATATTTGATCATTGGTTGATTGTATTTAGAAGCATATTAATCACCATAGATTATTTACTGCTGTAATCTAGATATATTGAAAACAATCCAAGGGCTTCAACTACAGATAAATTGTATTGTTGGTCATTTTGCGATAAAATTTCTTGTTTGTAGTGCTGCTATAAATAGGTGTCTTTGCAAACTTACTATAAGTATTGTTAGTAATTTTACAAAAAGTAGGTATTGTAGGACTTTTTTTAAAATATAAAAGTGCGTTGCTATTATTTTTACTATATTTATGTGTATTTGTGATTTCAATATTTGCCCAAAGCCCCCAATCTTCTGATCATAGGCCGTAATACCTGATGGAGTATATCGTCCACAAATACCAAACTTTAAAAAAAATTAAGGGGAAGAGTTTAATATTTTTATAAGTCGTTTCAAGAAATAAGTTATTTTCTCTTTTAATAAGCATGACATTGTTTAGAGTGAATATCTATCTAGTTGCCTGTGTATTTAGGCAGTAAATGTTCTTTAAATAATTGTTATTATAAACGACAGACATTTTGTGTGGGTTAATTTTAATGGTCGACTTTTCTAACTTACGAATAATTATTTTCCGGCAAAATGTTCATTTCAGAAGAAAAGTCAAACCTTTCATATTTCTTAAGTCATTATTTGAGAATCATTGTTCGTAATTTTAACAAACATATCTTTCGTTTTAAAATATATACATACATATAACTCTCTCGAGACCTACGCCCTGGAGAAGACGCATTGTCAGCGTACTGTTCAACGGCAGCGAGACTTGAGTCTTTAAGTTTACAGTCATAAGAAACTGTGTACTGTTCTAGAACTGAATGGATATAAGTCTGGTTTTTCATTATTATTTTTTTTCCAAAGTTCTGCGGTACGATATGTACATGTATTAATATATGTTAAGAAATGTTGTCAGTCATTCAATTTAATTTCAATGAAACTTGATTTGTCGTCGTCTCAACGGTTTCAAATATTAAATTTCTTTCACACTCAATGTATTTTTGTCTATTCACTCTGACAAAAGATGTTATTTTTGAACGAAGTCGATCGTCTTATTTGTTGTCAGACTCGTTTCTATCCGTGTTTATTTATTTTTCCCTGTTACCTTAGGGATTTGCTCAATGTAAGCTAAGATTCTTTTTTTAAAAATTACAGACGGATTGGACGGCTTTGTGGGGGTGTTGAAATGTCCTCAACCAAAACCATTTCGAAAAGTCAGTATTTCAATAACCAAACATCAGACATTTTAGAAGCCTTAAATAAACCCAAGAAAGGAGGTGACAAGTATTTTCAATGGGGTGATTAATATGTGAGATATGATATATATTTTACAGCTCAAGTTCATTATTCAGTAACGGACTGAGCTATGTATGTTAAAATTTTAATATACAGAGCTCAGTCGGTTGCAAATGAAATTTATATTAATTGTAACATTTGTCATTTAACAAAGAAAATTTATATTCCTTATTAAAACTCAAGGTACTAGATGATGATATATATATATATATATATATATATATATATATATATATATATATATATATATATATATATATATATATATATATCCACAGTTTAACAATCAGTGAGTTCTAAACAAAACGTGTACTGTCTAAATATAATGTTTAACTTCATCAGAAATATTGTCGGGCTGTGGCAAAGGAAACATTCTGCGTAACACATTCCATCCTGTAAACCGTCTTCGTCCGACTAAATTATTTTCTTTTATTGATGGAATTATACATTTGTAGGGGTGGCAAATGCGAGGGTAAGTTATGACTATATCGAGGGGAGACTTTGAATTTTCAGTTTTAATTTTTGAGACATATAACGAGAGGCATTCTATACGGCCGAATTAATTTTCCATACGCTTATTTTTTTTCGTTTCTATGTTTTTATCACGTTCTATAGAATTGGTTAATATTTTTCCGTTTACCAAGAGTGGAGATAAATCAAAAGCTGCTGAATGAATAGATAGATCAAATAGCCTAATATCAAATAGGGTCAAGATTTTTTATGAGATTGTAAACTTTCGAACCGTGATTGAGATATCACAAACTTTGTGTTGTTTGAAAGATGGTTCGAGGAGATGGTGACAGTTGTCTTATGTGGATTTGGAGGAAAATATAGTGCAAAGAGTTAAATCATTCGAGGGTACTTTGTGAAGGAAGAAAGGGCTCTATCACCATTCTTTTATTTATTGCTGATGTTGTGTTTTTATGTTTATTTTTAATCATTTGATTTACTCCTTTTGCTTCTTTTTTAATTTATTTTAATTTACTTTGTATTTTATTTGATTTATTTAATTCAGTCACTTATTTCAAAATTTAACTTCTGGATTTATTTTATAGGAAATCTAGTCTTTTACTTCGTGATATGGTTGTATATGTCTCCGGATCTGTTATTTTCAACTTATTCATTACTTAATTAATGAGGCAAATTAAGTTGGATTGTCATATTCATCAACATCAATAGAAAGGTTTTATAAATGAAAAACATAACGTTTCTCAATAGACTTTAAGAAACTATATTGTTTTGTGTAAATATTTTTATAATGCTTGACTTTGCAATTAATTTCTTACATATGTATTATTATTAACAACAAAAACGATAACTATGACGACTACAATAATATATTAATAACAATTTACGATACTAGTACTAATAATAATAATAGATATCTTTTGCTGTAGTAGTATTAGTAGTAATAAAAAGCCCTATTTTTCACTATTATCTGCTCATAATAAATGAAAAATGTTATACCTAATATTTGTAGAGAATTGTCCCATTTCCAAAAAAAAATGAAGACTGTAATTCTTTCCGGAATTGTGTGTTTCTTCTATTGTTGTTTCCTTTGTGGCGCATTTTAGTAAATACAAGGAAAAAATCGGAAGAACACCACCAAAGAAAGAACTAGATTATGTAAATTTCATGTGAAACACTTCAAAGAATTAAGGGTTCTTTAACTTTTTTTATTTTTACATTTTAATGAGATTACATAATCTACATCAGGTTTTTCTTTGCTTATTTTGTCATTATTTTCTACCCGACATTTGTACTTAATATTCAATGCTGAATTTTTAGCTTCTCATTTGATTTATTTTATTAAAATTTTCAACTGGACGTATTTGCTCTCCTTTCACTGATTCATTCATACGAACATTTGAAATGTTTAACATTTTCTTAATATTTTTTCTTATAAATTTTATTTCTTTGGAAATGTTTTCCTTTTTCCGTTTATTTACTTAGTTGTCTGTATTTGTATTCATTCCTATGATTTTCTTTTGTTATTCCTTTATTTATTTCTTGTCGTTCTAACTCGTTTCGGGGTTTATTATTCTTTTTCTTTGCTCCTTCAGTGGTTTACTTTTATTTTCTAATATTTTATTTTTTTAAATATATCTTAAGACCACATTTTCATTCTTATCTAAACTGCTCCCGCTTCCCTTTCTTTGCAAAACTTAAAATATTCTGCTCCTAGACTCAGTTTTTATTATTTCTGTTTCTTTGTATTTTATTTCGTTCTTTCAAATGATCTTATTTTTTCACCGTTCATTATTCACCACCTTTCACGCAACTACTGTTCATCACCTCCTAATATTTTTGTCCTTTTCTTTCTATCTTCGCTATCATGCTGCTGGCTTATATCTTTCATTACCATCTTCTAACAGCTGCTATTCCCACTTCATTTTCATGGAGTTATTTCCTCTAATTACAACCATCAACTACACTTGAGCTATCTCAAAAATGTCACTAAAAAAACTATTGGAATCATCTGGTTTTAGTAATATAACCTTTACGTAAACCACTGTGTTACTATTAAATCGACTACTACAGCCTCAGCGACAAAGACTGCTGCTGCCTTTATTCCTAGCACAGTTAATAATACGTCGGTTGATATTACCGCTTCATTTTCTGCTGTTAACTGGTTTCTTCCTCCTCTAAGCGCAGCTTCGACTACAACCCGAGGCTTCCCAGTTAGTGTTACTGCTAAATCTTCTCTCGCTACTAATATAGTTACTATATTGTCTCTTTCCCGGATTACAATTCTATCTTTTTCTGTTAAAACTTCTGCTATTGGCAATATTTTAGTTGTTATTACTTACCTATGTGTAATTACAGACATATATATATATATATATATATATATATATATATATATATATATATATATATATATATATATGGTGCGATGAGTAAATTGTTTCTATTCTATATGCACGTTATAGTAGGTTTAGTTGGATATTTTCTGTGAGAAAAAA
Source organism: Acanthosepion esculentum (assembly GCA_964036315.1). Taxonomy (NCBI): domain Eukaryota; kingdom Metazoa; phylum Mollusca; class Cephalopoda; order Sepiida; family Sepiidae; genus Acanthosepion; species Acanthosepion esculentum. The sequence continues at coordinate 108,330,159 of OZ038478.1, forward strand.
GAACATTATGACGCAATTCACTCCGCCAGAAATTTGGAAACAGCATGCATTAATGCTTGACATTCGCGCCGAAACTTACAATACGAACATATCAGAGTGTTTGCTGATTGTCTCAGACTCAACAAGCAGGCCTACATGAATTGCCTTGGATAGGTAGTGCCTTTTGTGTCAAGAGAGTGGCTTACGTAAGACCATTTGTCTCGTAACAAGACTCTGCACCATACCATGCATGCAGTATAACCCAGTCATATCTGTCAGGCAATTTCTGCAAACTCATCACCCCCTTACATCTAGCTACCTATCTCCCCAGACTGCATCCCAGTTGATTATTATGTGTGAGGCGCAGTTGAGCGAGAGACCAAAAAAAACTCCTTGTAATAACAAAGATAATCTCAAGGCAAGGATTATGGCAGCATTCACCAAATTAAACAAGGATATTGTCCAGAAGAGATGCAGGAGATTCCAAAGATGTCTGGATACCGTGGTAGAAGCCAATAACGATTTCATCGAATAAATTGATTCATTATTTTTTTCAAGATATTTTTTGTGTAATTTTGGTAAATATATCTGTGAAAATGAGATGTTAGTGTTATCTTAATTTTCCCGTAATTTAGAAAACCATTTATCCATCGCTCATCATATATATATATATATATATATATATATATATATATATATATATATATATATATATATATATATATATATATTGGATGTAACAGTAAAATTCCCAATATCGTGTAACAGCATGCGATAACTTTCCATGCAAAAGGTTTAATACCTAAAACCACTGAACGAATTATCTTTCTTTTTTCCAATTTTTCAGGTAAAACATTAACCGTCTCGAGATCATGTTGTAAGAATCACAGAAATACCCTTTGTGTTATTCACCTAGAAGGAGAAAAGGTTAAAATCATTTTGTGTCAGCCCCACTGATATATATATATATATATATATATATATATATATATATATATATATATATATATATATAAGACAATAGTTCTGTCTATGTATAAGATATTCTGCACAAGATTCTTAGTTTTAGACATTAGATCGCATTTTATGAATTACTTGGTCTGTGAAGTCTTCAACACCTTCTGGTCGATACAAACTTACACACGTATATAAATAAATATATGCAGGCGTAAATAGAAACGTACGTGCCCTTCGTCATGGTGTGATGGTTAGCAAGATCAGTTAAAACTTAGTAGTGGTTTCACTCCTCACTGGGTGATCCACACCTTAGTTCATGCATCACATAATCTACCCTTAGAAAATCGTTTAGGGGTTCTTCGACGTGGGATAATACTTAGTAAGCATGTCTCACTAGCTCTGTTACGAATGAATAACGATTTCTATCCTCACAGTGTGACCCATACTTTCGGCCATGTGCCAAATCTAAACTACTCTTAAATGTCTTCCGTATGTACTTATCAATTGATGATATATATAAGTACATACGGAAGACTTGCTTAATGTAATGACACGTAACTTTTCCCTGGAAATTAAACTTAGAAGGAGCTTAATAAGAACATTCCACAGAGAGATTTTAAAGCCAAAATACATATTTTGCACAATCACTCATACTGGATACTCATTTTAAACAATAGAATACATGTAATTCAGAAAAAAGTGACTTTTTATAAACACTGATGTTTGCTGAAAGGAAGTAAGTGTCATTTTACAAGTTCTCACATTCTCTTTTCATCTATTAAATTTTTAGAATCATTGTTGAATTGTCGTATTTTCTTTCACTGCAAATTTCTTGACGACAAACACAACTCGAGGACGATAGCATTAGATATTTATAGGGCCTTTGACAGGGTGCGACAGAAAGGTTTGCTAGAAATTCTCTCCAACTATGGAATCACTGTAATGGTTATCTCAATTTCAAAAATACTTCCTAACATGTAGATCCCTGAAGGAAGTTATTAATGACCGGTTCTCTGAGTCTCTTTCAGTCAAAACAGGGACTCCACTCCTGTGTTAACTTCTCGGACACATCCTCTTTCCAATTGACATAAATTAAGAATATACTCAGATCATTTGTAAATAGCTATGCCGATGATATGACGATATACGGGCGCACCTCTAAAACTCGTTATGTTATTTGGTTGGGAGCTGATCACTTTTCCCTTCTCGCACTAAATTCAATACCTCAAAAACCAAACTAGTTACGTGCAATCATAGCCGATTGAACTCTAAACTACCGCTAGTTACGATGAACAGATGTACCCTCGATTAGGTACCGTCACTTGGAAGACTCAAACTCACACCTGACGTCAAGTGGAATTCGTACAAATTCGATAAAGATGAATTTAAAATGGTTGGCTCCCTATACTGCTTTGGTAAGTATCTGACTGCTCATGCTATCTACTACCCAGTCCTCAGTTTTCAGTCTCGATAGAGTTCAAAATCGTCTCCAGGTACTTGTGGCTAGAAATTATTTTCCACACTCCAACCTCACAATTATAGGAGGGATGTGGCGTTTCAGACTTTACTGTGATGCATACACCATTCTCAAACAACGTTCTGATACGCTAATGAAATTTCAAAGCGAGGTGCATGTTTAGGTGAAATCTAGCGTATATATAATTGTGGACTTTGAGTGCAAATGTTTTAATTATTCACGATTAATTTGAAATATCCTTTCACTACACATCAGTGAAAAGAGTAGTGATTTGCCCTTCAAAGCAAATGGCGTTGACTTCATTTACAACTCATTGAATAGATTTATCGATCCTGTTTCAAATATATTTCAAGATAAAGTGTCTCAGCTACTCAATAATGTATCAAAGAAATTACTCCAAGATACTTGTTCTATTTCGAAAAGATCAGAATAACATCGATCTTATTTTAAATCATATACCTGCGTGAATTTATTCCACACTACCTACTTACATCATCACGGAAAAGAAAAAAAAACTTGCATCGATTTATTCTCATACGCTCATACAAGAATATAAAGAAACACACAAGCACACATACACATAAACTGTATATTTATGCTTGTGTGCGTGCCAGGATATCACAGTGAGGCATGAAACTCTCAACTTGCAAAAGGATAACTACGTCTTCACTGATTATATCTAGAAACACATTGTCTCCTATATTGTGGACTCTTCTCTGAAACTATATATGTCTCTCTCTCTCTCTCTCTCTCTCTATATATATATATATATATATATATATATATATATATATATATGTGTGTGTGTGTGTGTGTGTGTGTGTGTGTGTGTGTGTGTTTTATCATAAATACCTTTACAAAACAAGGTAAATTGTCCCGATATACATATGCCCAAATGGCTATCTTTGTAACTCAACATAGCAACTAATAACAAATGTTGATAATGTCCTCCGCTTGGTTCTACACAGGCAAGCACCCGTCGGATCGTTCACTGCGAGACTTTTCAAATACTCCCTCGCGCTGTTGAATGGTTTCGAAGGGCCTATGACATGTTGATGAAGATTCTCTGCATTATTAATGGCTGTTGCATAATCTAAATTTATAAGGTAGCCCCGCAGATAAAAATGCAAACGCTTGAACTCGGGGGAGTTACAGGCCATAGAACTGGTCCGTACTTATCTATCCATAGTACCTGTTATATATCAGCTAGTGCATTGCGAATAATGTGACTAAAATGTGATGCAGCCACATCATGAGCGAATCATATTCGTCGTATTAGCAAGTGATTTACCTCTAGCAGGTGTGGAAGTGTGTTCCAGATAAAATCCCTGTAGCCAACTACTGTAAATCGTGCGGGGTGAACATATGGACCTACCAGATAGAAACCTACAAATCCAACACAAACATAAATCTTAATTTACAAACTGAAAGGGCCATTTGCTTCTGTCCAAGGAAATAAAGCCAATAAAACGTAAGAGGATACTCAGTGTGAAATAATCTGAAAAGATATCTAGGACAGAGGGAAATAAAAGAACAACAATTAAGGAAACGGTTGATGAAAATTAACATTGCATTTCAATTTCTGAAGATAAATGTTGATTGAAAACCAAGAATCCGGAAGTGTGTTCCAGAAGCGAAGAGTGTGTGAATAGAATCTGTTAGCATAGAACTTAAGGTTTCATCAAATCTTTAAAAACTATAAAAATATTTTTCACCTGTAAAATTATATAAAAAATAATTTAAAATTAGATAATATGAATATACTGTTTGAACCTTACTTTTTCAAACTCATTTATTGTATGTTAAACAAAATGATTAAAATATATTAAAAGTTATGAAGTTTTGAATTTAAATGGTGTTTCTTTCCTCTTAGTCTAATCAAGAGCCGCAACGAAGATGATTGACAAAACCTCTGAAAGTGTTCTGGTTGGAATCGGTAACTACCATGAATGGTTTGCATAGTTCAAGAAAGATAAACTTTATTTCAAGGTAATAGAATGCAGCGGTTCACTATGAGAAAGTGATGACTTGCAAATAATTTATGATCTTGACCCTATTATTCTAAATTTCATTGTTTATCACTAATCATTTCTAAGAATGTGCTGAGAATTAAAAAGAAAAACAAACAAGATATGCTCACCACTTTTCTCTGCGATATGTTGTCCAAGGTGTTTTGATATTTATATTTTCTACATGTAATTTTCCAGGATCATTATATTTATTACTAGTTGAACTTTTTGACCATATGATCTTCTTCAAAATCCCTTCGGATGCAGAGACAAATGCAGAATATTGTTTTTATCGCGAAAATTATAAGTACAGTACGTCAGGACACACGTGATCAATTTATATCTGTTACTTGCCTATATTTTTAGAACTTTTGTTTCATCTGTTTTTGGTAAGAGATATGTAATACCTTCAGTCATCCATTCTGGGATTTCATTGGAGTTATTAATTAGCATTGATAAATTTTGTGCAATTGTGTTATGGATTGATGACTGATGATAGAGCCAAAAGTTGGGTAATTGTCATTTCCTTGGGATTTCCTGTTTTGGTATAATATTAAAGTTTGCCTGACATTATTCGTCGTTACAGGTTTCCATTCTTGCAGAGATTAATATTCATTCTTTCTTATTCTCGTTTCATCCAGGATCCTATTATTTTGAGTTGCTCCAAATATTCTCCAAAAATGTTTCCACTTCTTCATCTTCTATTATTATTATTATTATTATTATTATTATTATTATTATTATTATTATTATTATTATTTGTGTATGTTTCTTCAATGCTTTGTATCCTGTAGACTCTTGTCCAAACTACTGTCCTTATGCCCTAGGAGAATTGACACTTAAGTGATATCAATTTTCTTAGTGTATGGGATATTCCTAGTAGGGATATCTTCTGGGCAACTTATATGTTAATGTTACCTGGGATACTGTGAGTAAAAATTACCATTACTTTTTTCACGGGGCCCAGAGATCCGATTATAATTTGATACAGTCTCAGTCTTTATTTCCAACATTTTATTAATCTCGATCCCCTTGTCTTTGTATTTGGAAAATTTCTCGATAATACTTATGTAGGTGTTTCCCAAGAATTATATTTGCATATCGATAGGCATATAATTCCTGAATTACTTTTAAGATAACATCAGGTCTGTTGGCCTTTATTTCCTGGTCATGTCCCAGAGGATAGTTACATCGTTATTTTTTTGATAAACATCTGTATGTAGTTGCAGTTTGCTGCTTCTTGCATATCGTCCAATGCACATAGGTCGTTGCTACCTTGTTATGCCTGCGGGTATATTCAATTTTTTCCAGTTCTGGACATCCTGAGATAATATTCTCGACATTACAATAATATTACCGCGGATAATCCATTTCGGGTTAGTTCCATCCTTGATTATGTGACAGTGATAGGATCTTGTGAAGAAGCTTTGATCTTGAGCTCCAATAAGTAGGCCTTCAGTCTCGGTTTTCAGCCCGGTGCTCTTCAGCCACTGATGGTTTTTCTGTTGGTCCACATTTGCTTCTTCCTTTCTTTTTAGGTAGTTGCCATGCCTTGTCCTCCCAGGTTTTGTAACTTCATTGTGCTAAGTTGTTTTGCTTTCTGTTTTACTCATTTGGCGTAGATGGTATTTGCTTCGTTTTGTTTTGGGAGGATTTGAGATATATTAAACTGTTTCTTGAAGAGTGTAACTATTTTGTGGATGGAGTGGATTTGATGTTTTACTATTTGTAGGAAATTGTCATTGGTTTTTTGAGGTATGCATCCAATTGTTGTAGTGTTTAGAGTTACATCTCTTGGTACATAGAGCCTATCAATATCTGATTTTGGGTGGTGCATCCTGATTTGGGTAAGCATTTTTCTGGTCTTGGCTTACAATATTTTCATATCAGTCAACTTCCATTTAATAATGTTGAAGCTGTATGTTACTACGAGTATAAATAATGTGTTGATAGTCTTCATTTTATTGGCCACATTTACTTAGTGTTCTACTATCAAATGCACTCTCCTATAATATTCTTTTCAGAAATTTTACTTCATAATTGAATGTAGTATTCCGTCTCCGTCATTAATTCCTAAATATTTGTATGTACCCTCTTGGTCTAGTTCCTTAATCGTGTTCTTGATACCAACGTCTAAATCCGTAGTTTTCTTTAGTTTACCGCCTTTGAAGTTGGCTTGTCACTATTATCGATTTCGAACATCATCCTGATGTCATTGCTGAAGATTTTGACAATGAAGAGTAGGGTTTTATGTTGGTTGTCATACTTGGCAAACGTTTTAAAATCATCAATATAGAATAGGTGATTCATTTTTTCATTCTATGACTTATATCCGTTGTTACTGTCGTGCAGTAGGGAGCTGAGTGGCTCTAATGCTAGGCAGCATAGACATGAATCTCAATGGAAGATAACGCTTTTGATGTTGATTGGTCTAGATGTTAATGACCCGTTTTTATGGTTATGGTTTAGTGTAGCCTTTCAGTTTTACATGCTCTCCCTTATGAATGTCACCGTTGTGGTGTATTACTCTGTATATTTTCAGGCTCTTCTTTATCCATGCTCTCGATATGTTTGCTTCCTTGTTTTTCTCTCTTGCAATATTGTTTTATTGATTCTTATTTGGTTCGTAACTTCCTCTATTACATTCCTTCTTTTCTGCTGGGAGTAAATTGTTTTCCCCAGGGAAGTTGCATGTCTGTCGCTTATGGTAGAAGTGAGGATCTTGAACATTGAGTGTATGAAAGTGATGGGACTGTAATTCTTCGGGTTCAGCGTCTCTTCTGCTTTTGAGAGCAGGTATGCTATTCCCCACGTGGGCCATTTGGGGCATTTTTCTGGGTTTATGTTTATACCATTGTATGCCCGTGCCAAGTCTTTATGGGTGCTAGATAGGTTTTATCTTTTAAAAAAGCGGCTATTCTGTCTATACTTGGTGCTTTCCAGTTTTTGGTTTTGCAGATGGTAGTAGTTTCAGTAATATTGATATCCGTCCATTATTGGAAAGCTAAATTTTGTGTAGTTCCTGTAGTTCCTGTATCCATGTAGCTCTTTCATTGTGCATTTTGCAGTTTTCCCAGAGCTTACATCAGAACACCCAGACTTCCTGGATATTGGATGGGACATTTATCTATGATTTATTTATTTTTCAAGTTCTCGATATAGTCTCTTGTCGTCTTTGAAGATATTGGAAAATCTTATTTAGAAGAATGTTTTTATTTACTTTTTTAACGCGTGATTCATTGTGCCTTCGCTTGAATTTGTTCTTTCTGCCTTACTTTAACTTTTGGTACCTCAGTCTTATTTTTTTGTCAAGTCTTTTTTTCCTCTGCCTTTTTTATTTCTTTCATTTTGGAACACTTGTCTACTTAGAAGTGACAATTGTCCTCGTAGTTTATTATTTCGGTTTTTTCTTATTTTTATTGAGACTGGTATTGTTTCTACGATAGTCTCCGTGGTTGCGTATATAAGACGATTAATTTCTGTCAGATCCATCTGTCTTTACATTTCCTCCCTTATTTTTCTAATTGCTTGGTTAGCAAGTTTGACGTTTTCCTTCACTTGACTGTTCTTTTTTACTTTTGGAATTGTCGGCCTTTCCACGAAATACATTTACTTTACATTTTCCCACTTATATCGGATGTTTTTTTCATCTCTGTTTCCTTCACATATTCGTCATTATCTTCCTCCATTTGGTTGTGTAGCTCAGAGAGATTATTACTAATGGTTTCTATTTGTTCATCTGTATGTGTCTCCTTTGTGTTGTTCGCATTTAACCCTTCGGTGTTAACGTGTAGTCTTTTTTTATTTTTTCTCGAATGCTTTCGAATTCTATATAAGGTATTCTTTGTTTTCCTGATGATGTCACGCCTGATGTTGGCTAGAGTGCTGGTATCAATGTTTAGTCTGTTTAAGGGATGTCTTTCTCTCAGATATTATATGCGGTTTGGTTGTTGTCTTCTTTGTATGAATCCGAGAGTTGTAAATGGTTATCATTACTTCAATATACTCTTCGCTAGACCATTCATGTTTTGTTCTTTTTATTGTATTTTCTTTGAATGAATATAGAGGGCCTCGGTGTGGTTTTTCTCTTCTTCTCCTTTGTTCCAGTTAAATTTTCCATTGAGAAAAGTTGAAGATATAACTAGGTAAGCAGTTACAAGAAATGTAACCAGGTACTTAGTTTTAAGTAGAACAATCGAAAAAATGTTATAGACCACGCAAAGACGGAAATATCATAATTCTAAGAAACTGTAACAGACAAAACCAGTAAAATAATCACAAAAATGTTTATTAATATAGGATTTGACATAGATATAAATAACAAACATAAAACTAGATTTTCTAGACGTCGAACACAACAAACTGTACATACCAACCAAATAGATAGCCAACAACAGACCACTTTACATGCAAACATCTGTCAACGACTCACCAACAATAATCAAGCAGATCCCACAATAAATTAACTAGTGTTTATCTGACAAAAAGATCTTCAACGAATTCCCCCCAAATTCTGACAATCATAAAGGATATTGGATTGTCGGCCATAGACATATGCATGCTACGCAGTACAAAAATGGCTACAGAAAAAAGAAACATCATATGGTTTACCACACCGTACAACAAAAGCATACAAAATAAGAAAAATATTCAGTAAACTCATTAAAAAAAATGTTTCCCCATCAAACATCGCCCAAAGATATCTAACTGAAACACAGAAAAAATCAGCTACATTTGCACTGAGAACATGGCACACACAATAAACAAGAAAGAGAAGAGAAAACCCCGTAACCATCTACAGCCACAAGGGCACCACTTGTGCTACCGTAGCAGTACCGTTTCCTGGGCAAGACAACCTGGCGGGGGCCAACCCTCTCAAAGCTGATTTTTAATTCAATGATTTTCCTTCTCTCAGACCGATTAACACCCAAGTCTATAGACAGTCTGTTTAATATTTGATTTGAAATAATTCCCTCAAGGTTAATATATATTGTATAATATAATATAATATATCATGGCCAGATACTTAGTTGTAAGTGAAATAATGAACCGTTCTGTTAATTTTTCATAGCTTAAGAAGAGTAAAATGGATTCATTCGGTCCCAAGGCTATTGTTACCTAAGTAAATGTAATGAACTCGATTTGAATTTGAACTCGGCTCTCCGATTCCTCCGTTTGAGCCACTATCCATTATTAGTGAAATATATTTGTTCGTTTATTTCCTGATTAATATTTTTAAAATTTTCATATTGTATTTATTCCACTTATTTATTTAAAGTTTTTATCATATATTATTTATTTATCAAAAAATAGTGCTTAGAAAAGTAAGTATTTAATTATATGTCATTTATTAATTACTCATTATTTCAGTATTCTTGTTTAAGAGTTTATTTTTTATTTAAATCTAATAATTGTTTATTTTCCTCCAAGCCTAATTTACAATTTTCACTGGGAATACATTATGTGGCTGCCCTTTATATAATTTCCCTTTAATTTTGGTTGGATTTTTTTTTCTTTTTGGCTCCATATATATATATTCATAGGGTTTGTTTGTGCATTTTTTCTTTCGACGGGCATTTTGTGATTATAATATCTTTGCTTTAAGGTTTGTTTGTTTTTCCCGTGTCGCCTATGTAAATCGTTTCTTCTGTGTTAGCTATTAATATCGATAGCTTTATCTTTTATGTTATTGGGTAAACATTTAATGTTAAGTGGGTAATATTCTACACAGGCACATGAACACTTATGTCTATGCTTTGTTATATTTTCCGGTTTAGGTTATAAGATATGGTTGGCTGAGATTATAGAAAGTTAACTTTGCAATTAGAATATGTATATATATACTAAATACCCGCGCATATTGATGCACTCAACCGCAGGCAGACTGCACACAAACACACATATAATTATAACTGATAAATAATGTATATGTATTAAATTAGATAATTGCTTATATCATATGTTATCGTTTATCTAATGTTTCCGTTTCATTTAATGGTTAGTAGTTTATTTGATTTTACCTTGTATTTTGAATCGAGATAATACTTATGAAGGGTTAGGTTTATTTGTTTGTAGTTGTTTGTGTGTGTATGTACATATTTATATGTACATGAATAAGTGTATATGTGCGTGTGTACGCACATTCATACGTTTCTATATGTGTGTGTGTTGGGTATACGTACATGTATGAGTGATCGCGTCTGCCTAAGTACAAGCTTATAAATGGAAAGATAAACACAAAACAATAATGTACATGCATAGTTATCTTTTAAGCGGTAATATCATTAATATTCATCGTTCAATCATTAATATCAATTATTCATGTAAAAATTAAATACAACACTTCTAAACCAAAATTCAAAGATTCAAATCGACGGGATATCTATAGATCATAATAAGTAACCACAAATGGATACAACTGGAAAAAAAGAGGAAAATGAGACAAAAGAGAAAATGCTAATGTAAATTGATAAACAAAAAAACGGAGAAAAGGACAAATGTTCACGGCACCAGACACGTACTCACATCCGCGCAAAGGGGCTCGCATGGCTATGCACACACCAAATCAAACAATACAGAAAAAGACCTTACAACAATGAAAAAAATCGAAATATATAAGCAGTTAGTTGCTGATACCCACGGAAGTGTGGATGTTGATCAATGAACTAAGTATCATACTTTTATATATATATATATATATATATATATATATATATATATATATATATATATATATATATATATAAGGTTGCAGCCAAAATGTTCAGAACGGCGTTGTTTTCTTTCAGAAAGGTAGTTATAATTTTTCATCAAAGTTGTATAATCAATAATTTTCACAGACAATAAATATGATATTAATTGTTATTATCTGAGATTTTGGTGTAATTTCAGAGGATAATACAAAAGTTATGGATGATTTAGTGATTTAGTGCAAAACATATGGTGGCCAAAATGATCAGAACGGTTGCTTTTACTCCGTGTTTTAGTGTATTTAACCGGCGTACTCTATTTTGTTTTAATTTGTTTACGTGACGGTTCGTTTACTAATCATTAGTAAGAATATCTGCAGTATACTTTGTTAATATAATGCAACTTACTCC
>OZ038478.1:108346680-108386680 GCA_964036315.1 Acanthosepion esculentum
TTGACTTTTACCAATCTAATTGTGAAGAAATTTTAGCTGAATTTCGCTCAAAAATTGCATTGATATCATTGAAGATAAACAAAATATTATCATAACATCTAGAAGACCTATACTATTGCACAATGACTCAACTTGGATTAAAAGGAACAAGGAAAACTTCGACTTTTTATAGGGGCATTTGACGCTGCCCAAATAGCAGACCCGGTGGGCATATACATATTGGACACCCTGCGTAGGATCATTAACCCCAAACAAATTGAACTTTAAAGAGACGATGGTTTAATAAGTGTTCCCAATAGTAATGGACCTATAACTACAGGGGGCCGACACTATTTTTGGGACACTTTGAAAAGTGTGCTTAAAGGTGTTTTTTGCTGCCGAGAGCTTTTGTGTTGATGAGTAGGTAGTTCAGCAGTAACTGTCCATTAATGGTATGAACATTGATTGATGGGTTTGTCTTTGGTTTCATGTTTTCTTTATTTTTACTTCAACTTAGACGACACTATTTTTCGGACATGACACAAATTCCGGGTTTTTTAATGATTTAGTCGTCGAATGTCTACAATATGCAAATTTTCTGCAGGTAAATTTTACCCAGACGATTACATTTGTGTATCTTTACAATTCACTGGGAAAAGGTATTAAAATCCTGAAGAAGAATGCATTCAAAAGAAGTCATAATTTGGTCCAAAAGAAGAGCGAAGACGGGCTCAGCATCCGAAAGATCGCCGCTGAGATGAAGCTACTGAAGTCAACAGTTGAATACATGCTAAGTACAGACTATGAGCGGAATTAGAAGAAGAGAGGATGGAAAAATAATTTCCAAGAGAACAGAAAGAAGAATGAAGAGGAGTGTTACGAGGTTGTTATCATCTGGAGAAAGGGTGACGGCGAAGAAAGTAAAGGAGAAATGTGAACTTGACGTCAGTGTTCGAACTGTACAAAGAAAGCTACACGAAATTGGACTTAAGTATGCTAAAATCAAGAAAAGATTTACACTAACGAGAAAACACAAGGAGGCAAGGCTGGAAAGCGGCAAAAGATGGGTAACAAACCATGTCGACTTCAAGAAAGTGATATTTACTGACGAAAAACGTTTTAAGTATGACTGGATCTGACGGGTGGTGTACATGGTCGAGACAAGGTAAACCTGTTATTCTCAACGAGAGACAGATGGGAGGAGCAGGCGTCATGGTTTGGAGTATGGTATTTCAGAATGGAAACTTATGGCTCGATTGGTTAAAAGGACGTAAAATATAGCTTGAGCTACAGAGAACTTTTGGGAAGTAATTTTATTTTGCAGCAAGATAACTGTAGCATCCCTGTAACTAAATCAGAGAAAATTGGAGGTGTGAAGCAAATATAACTACTCTGGAATGGCTTGCAAGAAGTCCAGACTTAAATTTAATTGAAAACATGGGAAAAGCTTGGAGAGCTTGTTTACGACAGGCCAGAAATAACCAGAGAGGCTGAACTATGGCAGCGCATAAAAGATGCTAAAAATAGACAGTTAGAAACACGAAAAGACGTTATTATCAATATGTACGAACACTATGAAGATAGACTGATAGAAGTCATTGAAAAAAGGGTGCTGCCATAGACTATTAGCATTGTTTCTGCAATGTCCGAAAAATACTGTCGCCTGTGCAATGTGAAAATTTGTAAAAAATAAAAATACTTCTAATTTGAATTCTGCTTTTCCATTTGTAGCATTGAAACAATTTTTAAATGTTATTGTCATTGCACTAAAACAGTACAGACTGCCTGTGCTACCTAAAACTTGAAAAAATAAAGTGTCTGAAAAAGTAGTGCCCGGGTACAAGACTGCAAAAAAAATATTATTAAAGTTTTCAATTTTCTCGGTTTCAAGATAGATATATCTTCTAACATAAAAGTAGTTAACTTTCTTTACCTTTCGAACAATACCTTCTAAATAGAGGGTCAAACCTCAGTCTACATTAATGTCCACCCGAAGACGATTACAGAACATCTGCACAAAATGGTCAACGCAAAGATAAATAAGTTACCATTGAACAGAAATTTTTTTAATGAAAGATTTTATATAAAAAAGCGATAAAACATAGCAGTTTCAAACAAGAACTAGATTATCAAGAAGACTTAAAGGACTGTAATTCTCATAAAAATAATCCATTATTAAAAAAAATTTAATAGGAAAACAATTAAATCTATTACTCTTGTTTTAACTTTCTAGAGAAGATAGTCACAGCCCACATTAGTAAATTCCTTAATAAGATTCAGCTCAGTGAAGTACAATATATTAACCCGCATGCAATTATAGAAGAAAAACTAAGTATCTTGTTGAGGGAAAATGCATGTCTGAGAATATGATATATGAGCCAACTATCTTCTCCGAAGGAAATCTAAGCCTAAAAAAGATCTATATTGGAATATCAGCGAGTTTGAAACAAGGCCTATATAATCACAAGCACATTTTCAGAAATGGATCGCTTAAAAACCAAACTAATTTATCCAGTCAATATTGGGATGTAATTGGCAAAAGTATCACGACACATTTGGAGTGGAAATTTATATCCAGGGATCGGACCGTTAAGAACATCAACGACCGTTGTGAACTATATCTTCAGGAAAAAATATTTATAATTAAATATAAAAACCAAGACTCGTCCATAATTCAAGGAGGTCTCCAATATTAGCATTTGCGGCGGCCGAAATATCTATGTTGCAGTTGAGTGTCGACAGCCGAACTACCGGGTTTTGCTGCAGCTGGTCACCTGGCAAAGTTGTGTCCTGGCAGAAATCCAGTACCACAGCCACAACCATCAAAAGAGCAGCCCAGGACGGAAGAACCAAAGAAGACTCCCAGTGGTTCTGGCGAATGGACCTAGGTGGTTAGGAGGGAAATCAAGTCTTCAACGCCGCCTCCTCAGCTGGATGTCTGTGAAGAAGAGCTGCCAAGCAACAACAGCAGTAGCCGAAATAGTATCAGGCAAAACAGCAGTGGTAGAAACAACAGGTGAAACAGTAGCAATAACAGCAGTAGCTTAAGCCGCAGCGAAAGCCTGAGCAGGAATAACACCTGCAGAAGTCGCTGGAAAAGCTGCAGCGACACAAGCAGCGGGAGCAACCCAAGCAGTGGTAGCTGACCGAGCAGCAACCATAGCAGGAGCTTCAACAAAAGCAGCAGCAGGAGACTGTCCAGCCACAGGGTGAGTTACCGCAGATGGATCTCTACATGGAGGTAGAAGAAGTGCCTCCACCACGATCATCCGCACTGAAAAGTTGGAGGGATATGGAGTAGGAAGAGGACTTGAATCATACCAGTGAAGTGAGCGGAATTGTCGTCGGAGTAGAGCAGAAAAAGCACTGGTAGCTACTGAGATCTACCCTGTTCCTGTTTATTCGGCAAAACATAAAACCAAACTAAGGCCTCCATTCCTCCCCGTATAGGGCTTCGTCTTCTCTGTCTCCCTCCCCTAACCCTATTCAAGAAAAAAAATGAAAGGAAAATAACGGGTGTTAAAAGTGGGAATACATGACGGAGGCGAAATTTCATTCCCGAACTTCGGGATTGTACTGTAGGAGTCACATGAACTTAAAAAATACCCAATTATACCTCTGGGCCAGGTGTTGCTCACCTCACCTTTTATTGAGCTGAAAAACTTTCCTGGCGGACATTGGCAGTATTGTCTCTGATGGTCAAATTTCGACTGATATTAGAACCGATAGCATAGGACAATCCGTCGTGTCCCGACTGCCATAGATTTCTGTCCAGTCTGCCTTTAAGGTTTTCTTTAAAAACACCTTGAAAGATGTCTATTACGCTAGCTAGAATGTGGTGGGCTTGAGAAATCGGAATAAGACAGCTCGTCTGCTTCATGATCTCATGTCCTTTGGTATAGATGTGGCCGCGATCCAGGTGAGACACTTTGCGACATTGATGATAGTGAGCTGTCTAACTAATTTGTCGTCTATTCAGTATACTGGGACCGGGAGGGCAGAGGTGTTTCCTTGTTATTCAAACTTTCACTGGATGCGATGGGTAGAAATTGTTCATGTGGATATGGAGGGGGTTGGTCGTGGTCGATATTGCCGTGAACATTGGTTCGTTTTGGGTCATTGCAGTTTATGCGCCCAAAGATTAGGAGAAGCGTGTCGAATTTTTCGGTCAGTTAGCGTCGTTCCTAGTGGATTAGTCTTAATGGTGGACTGAAATGCCGCCCTGTACACAAAGATAGACAGGGGCGAGGAGCTAGCGGGAAGGCATCGGGCGATTGTAACTGGGTTGATCAGATTGGCGAGTTTGGGCTCGTCGATAAATACCTGGTCGATCATCCCAAATGTGAGAAGTGGCAATCTGGACAGAATGTTAGGAAGAAGGGTCGACCTAGATTTACTAGATTGTCCCAGGTTCCACCATTTGGACTATTTGGATCACAGACTCGTCTCTGTCCGGATGGTGTTAGGTACTAGGCCTAGAATGGCTGAACACTGGAAGTTCAATCTGTCCTTACTGGACAGGCGTAACTTCCGTCAACAGGTAATCGGATTAGTGCAGCGAGAACTAGTGGGGGCGGTTAATGGGAATAAGTAGTGAGAGAGGTTTAAGGTTAAGATTAGGTCCTTCACCACCGAATATAGAAAACGACTCGCCTTAGATAGGGTTAAAAAGATGAAGGCTCAAGAGGATAGTCTGTTCCCGGCAGTGGTGTACAGATATCCGTAGATAGGCAGGCCCTGGAACGGGAGTCTATCAAGGTCTATCAGAGGCAGGTAGTTAGACATAGGTTAAACGAGTTGTCTAACGATAGAGGTGTTCAACAACTGGTTCCGACAGAGGGATATCCCTGACCTGATTTCCAGGGTGTGATCACGTTTCTGAAAAAGGGCAATGGTTTGGGGAGGCATTAAGACGATTATAGACCAATAAATCTGCTATACACAGGGTAAAAGTTTTGGCCAAGCTCTTTAGGGAGCGTTTGCAGTCAGTTGTCGCGAGTTTGTTGGGACCCGAACAGACTTGAGCTGTGAGGTGATGAACAGTTGAAAGAAACTTGCATCTGACCCGCACCGATCAATTTAGATCAGTCCAAGATATTAGACAGGGTGGACCGTCAATACCTCGCTACTGTCCTACACGTCACCACATTCCCACCCGACTTATGTAAGTGGAGCAGGCTCCTATATCGCTCCCCCAGTGTTGTGGTACAGGTGTAAGAAAAGCGGTCGAGCGCTTTTGCGCTGACAAGGTACGCTCTCGTCCTTACTTTATGCTTTGCTTTTGGAGCTCCTCCTTCGCTGGATGAGAGACAGGGTGTGTATTCCGACCCTACGCAGAATTGCCGTTTTCCCTAGTGTGTCCTCGTACGCCGATGGCGCATCTATTTTCGTGTAGTCCCGCAGCGTCAATTAAGCTGGTGCAGAAGGCGCTTGAACGGTACGAGAAGTTGACGAGGTGTGGGGGGGGTAAAAATAACAGTAACAAGTTTCGCGGTTAGGTCCCTGGAAGGGTGTCGCCATCCGGGGTCCTTCAGCTGGAACGATGGACCCGTCCGCATTCTTGGAGTGTGGTTCAGGTCCGGACTCCGGCTGAAGAAGAAATGGTCGGAAGTAGAAGCAAAGGTCGGATCGTCAGTTCGAACTTGGTTGCGAAGGAGGTTGTCCTTAAAGTGTAGAGCTGAGGCGTGTGCCACTTACATCTTGTTCCTCATCATTTAATGCTTGGCTGTACATTCTTTTTGCAGGGACAGTAGTGTGGCGATCGATCGTTTGTAGACCAACCACTTGTGGAGTGGTCGCCAACACTGGTTCACTAAAGAAATGGGGGAAATAAAAAAAATGTTATCGGTGGCTGAGATTACAACACCTGGCGAGTCATCGCCTCGCCTCGCCTCGTGGTTGGCTTTCCTACGAAAGGTTCGATTTTGGCGCAGAGTGTTAGGGAGAACTTCTCTAGCCTTACCCTGACTCCTCCCATTTATTGGTTTAAGCGCCTTCGTGCTCTGTGTAACCGGCTCGGCATATCGGCATCAGAGTTGCGCTCTTTTGGGTTTTGGGCGCAATCGGTGGATTATCTGAGAAACCCTATGTTTTCGCTTAGGGAGAAATTGATTCGTACATGCTACCTCTCAATCAAATCGTAATGAATATCTTCCAGACTATCATCGGTGTGAACTTGTTTTAGATGAAAGGCGTCGCACGCCCTCTACCACTGTCTTCAGGTGCGCCATTTCTGGGATTATGTTCGTGTACATCGATCTCGCGTGCACCTGTGACAATGGTGTCTTCCCCGTTCTCCCTAGTAAAACTGGTAGTGTTTTTTTTTACGTTGCTAACTGTGGCAAGAAGGGTGGTGCTGGATGAACGTTATTCGAATTAGGATCTGGTTGTTTTCTTTAAATATCAGAACATTAGCTAGATCGAAAGCGTTTGGTTTCGACAGATTTCAGCGAAAGATAGGTGACTGAGGCGAGCCTGGTTGGCGTGGACGAGTCAAGCCTTGATTTTCTCTTTTAAGTCCCCTTAATGCAACGGAGCGGTTTCCTGTAGGCCCCGCCCTGGTTAAGTTAGACACTATTTTGTTTTCTTAATTAATGTGAATAAGTTAGTTCCCGGCCTTTTCCCGTTATTTTCTACTGTTATGATCCATGTCGAGAGTCACAATCTCCCCAGTTTGTTTTTGTCCGCTGTTTTTATCTCGGTTGGGTCAGCCTTTGATTCTTCCCATTCCATCAATTATTTCTCCTCCACATTCCATTATTGAGTGAGCTTCTTGATTCTGTCTATCGCCAGAATACACCGTTCACATTTATTATTGTGTGGGGTGGGTAGTTCATACTAACATTTATTTACTTTTAATTTTATCTTTGTGTAGCATTGTTAATTTATTTTCTAGGTACCCCACCACCATTTATATATTTTTGCACATTATAAACGTTTAAATTTTGATGTGATGTGGTGTTTAGTAGGCCCCCTGAGAATATGTGATATTGTGGCATTTGCAGAATTGAGAGTTGATGGATGAGTTCTTGCGGTGAATGAGTAAATTGAAATGAAACAATGGGTCGTGATTCGAAGTAACTCGGACTAGGATATTTAATGAAGACCCGCCCCACCCCACCTTTCCCCTCTTCGGCCATGTACCACAATTGTGTAATATTAAAACATAAATGCAGTGTTTCATTCTTCTTGTCTATCCATAGAATAGGAATCATAGAAGTGGCGACGAAGAATTGCAAGGATTCGCGTGTGAAATTACATTGACAGAAATTTAATCTGCAAAATTTTCAAAAGATTTCAGCAGAAAGTTCAAAGAATTAAAGAGCCTTATGTTTCAAATTCTGAACAACAGAAGCTGCAAAAGGAACTACAATTACAGCAACAAACACAGTACACCATGAACAGCAGTTGCAATTACAATTACAGCAATAAAAGTTTTCGAGTTGTTCACTAAAACGATGGAAACAAAAACTTCAGATTCGTTTACTCCTGATGCTCTCAATAATTCAATCACTGAGTTTCTGTACAATCCGGATGAAGGAATAACTTTCCCATCGTACTATAGAAGATATGAAAGAATCTTCAGAAGGGATTGTGCGCATTGGAGTGATGAGAAAATGTTCGGTTGCTGTTGAAGAAATTATGCGCTGGTGAACACAAAAAAATGTAAACTATATTTTGCCGAAGAAGCCGAGAGTAATAACTTTTGAAGAGACTGTCCTAACACTATCGAAAATATTTTAAGACTGGATTTCAGTGTTTAACATACGTTGGCAAAGTCTCAATTTAGCGAAATCCGACAAAGAGAAATTTGTTACGTATACAGGACTCGTAAATCGGGAATGTGAAATGTTTAAATTGAATGAACTGACTCCTGATCTATTTAAATGCTTCATATTCGTTCAGGGTTTGAAATCTAACAAGGACGCAGAGATTAGTTCTAGGATACTTTCTAAACTAAAAATGGATACAAAATTAACTTTCAAGAGAATAACTGAAGAGTGTCAACGCATTGTGAATTTAAAACTTGATACTGCGAGAATTGAAAAAAAATAAAATTTACAGGTTCACAATATCCAACCAACTAAGAGGAAAATTTACAAACGTTTTCCAGTTACTGATAAAACTATAAAGGGAGACGCATGTGAACAGAACACATGCCGTTATAATAAGAAACTCAAAACTCAAATTAATTACACTTCCCAGAAGAGGAGATATGTATTTGGGCAAATAAATGATATGAAAATTAAGTTGAAATTAGACACAGGATCGGATATTACTATTAGTAACGACCATACTTGGAAGAAAATGTGCAAATTCAGATTATTAACTTGTGAGAAAATAACTCATGGAGTATCATTAAAATTTTTATATAAATCGAGCTTTTACGTTTCGTTCGTCGGGAATGCCAGAAAAACGGTAGTATTTTGTTGACGAACTCAGCCAATCTGTTTGGTGCATAATGGATGACATTGTTAACTCGTTTTGCAATAGCGTACATATTATTGGCAATTGTAATACAGCAAATCAGAAACTAAAACGTGAACTGAAAAAAACATATTCAGAATTTCAGAAGGCCTCAGGATATGAACGCAGGTAAACGTCAAGTTTCATTTTAGGTAACGCCTACATTTAAACCAAAAAGTAGTGTTGCCTTTGCGGCTGTAGGTCCATTCATCGACGAAATGGGCAGGCAGGATAAAATTAGGAGTAATATCGAGAATAGACTGTACCGAATGGGCAGCACCGGCAGTCTATGTTAAGAAGAGGAATAACAAAATACGGGTGTGCGCTGATTTTTCGACGGGACTAAGCAAAAGTTTGAAACAGCATAATTGCCCTTACCTAGAAGAATTACCTTAACCCAGAAGTGTTTTTTTGTAAAACCGAATGGAGATATATTTTTCCCAAAGTTGGACTTCTCAGACGCATACTTACTATTACTTGTGGATTAAGACTTTTCAAAATTATTATTAACACCCATTGAGGGTTATATAAATTCAACCGTCTTCCTTTCGGTGTAATGTTTGCACCAGCTATATTCCAACAAATACTGGGTACCATGGTGACTGGGTTGGATTTTGCTCAGGCATATTTGGACGATATATTGGTAAAATGCAAAACCCGAAAAGAACATGCTGAGGTTTTAAAGAAAGTCTTTGAAATAACCAAAGCTTCAAAATAAGTGAGGAAAAGTGTGAGTTACTCATGTCCAGACACAAGTATGTAAGGTAGATAATTGATGAGACCGGTAGAAGACTGGCCCCTGCAAGAGCAAGCGCGATAAAAGACATGCCCTTACCAACTAATATTACAAAACTACAAGCATTCTTAGGGTTTGCAAACTATTATCATATATGCAAAACTAATATGCACGAGTTGAAAGCATCATTCGATAATCTACTGAAGAAGGATGTCAAGTGGAACTGGACAGAAAAATGTCAAAGTGCGTTCGAGCAGATTAAGAAAGTATTAATATCAGAGCTCTCATTGTCTCATTTCGACTCTAATCTGAAAATTGTCGTTGCATCTGCTGCAAGTGATTCAGGGATCGAAACAGTGGTATTACATAAGTATGAGCAAATAAAAGGAGCGTACTATCCAGTAGTAGTAGATAGCTTGGCGAAAAGGCCAGGAATGCTAAAATGCAGGAGACCGACTCCCACCGTAACTATTAATTTATTGCATGAATTTTTTGCGAGATTTGGCGTTCCTGACGCAATCGTGTCTGACAATGGTACGCAATTCACGCCCAATGAATTCAAGTCACTAGCAATTGAGCACATTACTACTCCCCCGTATACCTCTAGATCGAACAGACTAGAAGAACGTTTTGTTGACACGTTTAAGAGGGCTTGAAGAAAATCGGGAAGAGAGGAGTCGGACGAGATTATGATTCAACAATTTTTAAGTGTTTACCGTATTGCGCCAAACCCAAACACCGTGGCTGGAATGTCACCGGCAGAATTGATGTTTGCTATAAAAATCAAGTCCGTCTCCAATAAGCTTCTACTTGAGCGCAAGACGAGGACATCAAATATTAACTACATAAATACCTATTTCAAACCTGGAGAAAAAGGTTTTTTTTTTCAGGATATATCAGCGTGGGAAGGAATATTGACGATATGGCGTCGTTAAGAAACGTATTGGCAGAATTATGTACATAATACAAGGACAAAAACGGGAGCATAAGCGACATATGAACAAAGCTAAAACGTCGTTTCGCCGAATTCGAAAGTCCCCGAACGGAAGAATCGATGGAAATCCTGCACGACACATTCAACGTTTCTACGCTAGTAGAAATAGTTCAAACAAAGGCTTATTGCAAAAGGAAAATAAGGCCAACAGATTTTCTAATCATGGAATCAAATCTAAAAATATATAACCCAGGGGAAGTCATTTCAAAAAGTAACTATTGTGTAAGAGTAAGTGTCGTTGCCGAAACTGTGGTTTGAAACTAGATGACCAGTGAGCAACATGAGCGATTCCATTATTAAGTAGATCACGTGATCGTAAAGGAATAAATTAAATAGGAAATAGAGCGATGACTATGAGATGACTCTTCACTTTTCTTGTGTATCAACTATTGATATACGTTCACTGTCTCTACTACTATACGGATTACGCTTCTCTTTTGGTCATTATACTATATGGCGATTACTACTTGAACAAGTATTACTAGTGCGGATATTATTGGAAGGCGTTACTACTAGTACCGGCGTCTACGAAATCTCGAATATAACGAGCTTTTGAGGATGTGATAAAGGGTTTTCGCTTGACATAGCAAAAGTGACAAGCGAAGCCGTTCAACATCACAAACGTGGCGACGACGATTCACAAGGAATCATAAAAGTTATATTGTAATTTTTTTTATAAAAATTTAAAATACATATTTGTTTTTTTTTTTAAGATAAATCGTGGAATAAGTGGATGTTTTCTTAAAAATTAGTGTTGTTTAGGAAGTTTAATTTATTACAAGGGAAATCTCATTAAGAATCATTATATTAATTACATTCAACATTGTATCTGTCAAATTTCTTATACATTGACAGGTGTAATTCTACTTTATCGTAACATTGTTTTTTAAGAGGACGTACATTTTGAAATTGTATAAAAATTATTTCTAGTAGTAATTTTTTCTTTAATTTTGTTTATCTCTGACAATTCGTTTAATATAGTTGATTTTATCTTTATCATCTATTATTCAAACATTTTTAATAACATTTGCCTATAATTGCGCAAGTATCCATGAGTGTGGCACACTGTCAAAGGCTTTACTGTAATCTATCCAAGATGTGCTGATATATATATATATATATATATATATATATATATATATATATATATATATATATATATATACCATTTTACTCTAATAATCCAGGATCATTTTATTTAATAGTATGATCTTTGCAAACAGATGAACCTCTTCTGCATGCCTTCTGTTCCAGAGATAGAGGAGAAATGTTGTTTTCTTGGAGAAAAGAGTAAGTACATTTTGTCAGTACAGAGGCAATCAATTTATATGTGTTGGATAGATATCTTGTTGGCCTATAATGTTTGGATTATTTGTTTCATTCGTTTTTTGGTAGATGTAACGTAATACTTTCAATGATACATTCTGTAATTTCTTTGGAGCTATTAAGTAGCATTGATAATGTTTCCGTAATAATTGTATGGGTTGTCACCAAATGATAGTGCCAAAATTTGGGCATTTTGTCCTTTCTGGGGATTTCTATTTTGGGGATATTTCTAGAGCTTGCCTGATATTATTCTTGGATATATTTTCTCATGCTTACACAGATTTATTTTTCATTCTTTTTTTGTTTTCGTTTGATCCACTCTGCATTAAGATTTTATTCATTTGGTTTGCACAAAATATTTTCCAAAATATTTGCAATTCTTGAATAGATGTTTGATTTTGACTGCTATCGTTGTTTTTCCAATTTCCCTGTAAAATTCTTGAGGTACGTTTGGAATATCTTGTTTTGTCGATAGAACCTACAACGATTTTGTTCAGAGTGAATTTAATTTGAATCTCTTGAAATCTCATCAAATATCGATAACTCACAACTGATTTCCTCAATTTCTTGCTTTAATTCTGCCTCCAAGTTGGATCATTAGTGTCTGTTTAAACATTTATTTGTCTTGATATTAATTTTTTCAGTAGTTTTCAAAGCTGTTGCATATATCACCTTATTTATTCTGTCACATTTTCTAGCTGCATGTATGTTAACAAGGTTTCTAGTGGGATGCCCGTTGCAATATTCGCAAGAAATATGTTGGCTTTTGTCATTTGAAATTATGAAAACTGTTCTATTTGTGAAATTTGTGTGCGGGTTACTGATGATTTGTTTTCGAGCAATTAAATGTAATGAGCTAGATTTTCTCTAACATTCTTTCTGTTGGAGGTAGTTCAGAAGAGAGATCAGTTGTCAATTATTGCTTTGTTTTCATATAACCGCACAAGACCAGAACATATTAACATCAGTAGAACCAAATGTAGCTTTCAAACAAACGCTGAAGTAACTATAGACAATCGAATGTATTTGTATTATAAACTAACCATTACTAAATTTTAAAATCTGTATGAAAAGACGGGAAATTGACATTATTTACATTATTCGGACTGTTATCCTCATCTTCATTGCCATATTCGGAACAAATAGCAATATGAGGACTGGTAAAAACGGTTGCTGAGACACTAGTTTTATAAGTACCTGAATTTCATACACAGATATGCCCAAGAACACATGGCCTAGTGGATAAATGCGTTGGTTAAATCCACAGAGAGTTGTGAATTCAAAACTATAAAAAACTTGGAGAAATGCGTGAAAGGGAAATACCGATACATCGGGAAGAGGCATGGCACCTGGAACTAGAACAATCTTCCAGGTTGGTTAGAAATTTCAATCACCTGAAGAAGCTCGTAAACGTTGTGAATATGACAATGAACAGTTCGAATAATGTAAATAATGTAAATAATCATAATAAAAATGGATATAGACAGATATTGAAAAAGACGGGGAATTTATCGCAAAATTATAAAATTCTTCTTGCTATGAAGATGAAAAGAAAATGATGCAGAGAAGCTACGTTACAGCGGCGAGATAGTGGGAAGATGGGAATACTGGATTCAGGTCTAATAACCTTGCAGATTCTTTAGAATGTATCCAGCAACAGGCAGGATGTGGCAGCAATCTTCAAAGCAAGTAGTTATCAATATGTAATATGTATTCTGGTAGGAAAAATGGTGTTAAAAAACATAATATTTATTCCATCGATATCGACAATCGTATAATAGTAATATTTCAGAAAAGAAATTTTTAGACCTTTCAGAATATATGTACATTGAAATTTAAATGGCTACTTATTTTCTATTAATAGTAGAGACCATAGGGATGGTTAAAAAGCATTATACAGAAATGTCTCAATATAATATGAGCAATACCTTTCTAGAAATAATTTTAGCCCATGTCTTAGACAACAGATTTGTTTCACTGATTAGATTTTTCTGAACATTTTGTACATTATTTAAAGACAAAAAATATTTTGTCTACATTTCTGAGATGAGGTATTACGTACACTATTTACATTAATCGGACTATTGCCCTCATCGTTGTTGTCATAAGTATTACAACGTTTCTACTTCTTCAGGTGATTGGAATGTCGATCTGAAACCTTTCTTTCGCTCACTGTTCTAGTTCCATGTTCCATGTTTAACTGAGATTGAAGGTGAGACAGACCTTGGAGAAGGCAAAGCCACCCAGCTCAAACATCACAAAACTGGAGAAGCTGGCGATCGGATTCCTACAGAGGAACGAAAACATCATCATACTACCGGTTGACAAAGACAATGCGACTATAGTGAAGGACAAATCAGATTATACAAGAAAGCTGGAAGACATCATTAGCAGTGGTAGTTGCAGCAAAGTATAAAAAGGATCCTACAATGAAAACAGAACGCAAACTGTCACAGATACTAATCAAGGACAATGATCACTTAGCACGTTGATTTCTTGTACACAAACAACACACTTCGAAATGGAATCACATATATATCGACAGGGTTAGGGCTTCGCAATATGCTCGCCATTATCATCAGCAATGGTGAATATATTCATGGAATACTTTGAGGAAATGGCATTAGAATATATATCTCTAAAGCCAATACTATGTTTAAGGTATGTAGATGACACCTTAATACTCTGGCCACACCAGGAAGATGTTCAGGTTCTACTTGACCATGTGAACTCAATAAGAACTTCGATACAGTTCACGATGGAGAAAGAGAGTAAAAACTCACTCACATTCCTGGATATTCTAATATCTCGAACAGAGCATGGGTTCAAGATATCCGTGTAACGTAAACCGACATTCACCGCACAGTACCTCAATTTCAACCGCCGCCATCCATACAGCTTAAAGAAAGGGATCGTCCGCTGCTTACAACACCGAGCAAAAGACATAATTGGCGACCCAGAGACATTAGATAAAGAATTGCTCAGTATAAGTAGTAACCTACAACGTAACAACTACCCTGGGTACATGGCAGCAACCCCCCAAAAATGGGATAGGCGGGTACAAGAGGAGGACAACAACACTCATAAACAGTCTGCCTGCCTTATGTGAAAGGGTTATCAGAGAAAATACAAAGGATCTGCGGTCCATATAATATCAGGACAAACTTCGAATGCTGGACGACACTTCGCAGATATCTCTCCCGAGTAAGACTCCCCATATAGGTGAACATGACTAAAGACTATGTGTACGCTATCCTGTGCAGCTGTGGAAAGAAATCTAAAGAGAAGATAGGCCGCCCCCTTAAGTTAACACCAGAAATCTGTAACACGAGGGGAAGTGGAAAAATATACCACATAAAGATGAGGAGGCACGGTGGAGTAATGGATAACGACTTGGACTGAGGAATCGGAGAGCCGAGTTCAATTCCATTACATTCACTTACGTGATAATACCCTTAGGAAAGGTGTGAATCCTCTTCTTCTCCCTCCAACTATGGGTAAATAGCAGGACAGACTGGGTTCTATAGCCTTGGATGGCAACTGGTCTAGGAGAAGGACAACTCTGAATTCAAAACCTGCGGAGGGTCGTTTGCGGACCTTGTGGCATCCGTTGCACCGTTTTCGTCCCTCCAAAAAGTGTGGATGGCCCTGCACAAGGCCTTCACCACTATAATCAAATCCTGTGTGGCTGTCGAGCTTTCAGTTTCTGGGAACTGATCTGTCTGACCCTCATACGTCGAGTTTGACGCGAGAGCGATAACCACATAAAGATAGAAAAATGAGATCAACGGCCTCTGTTGGGTCAGGTTGAGATCATAGACAAAGAAGACAATTGGAAAATTCGTAAACTTAAGGAATCAGCACATATGCTAGCCTACAAAAATCTCCTGCTCCGACCAAGCATAGGAATGAATACAATATGGTAAACAGTAATAAAGAGTGCAAGAGAAAAGCGATAATAACAACAAAGTTGCAATATGAGCTCTGGTAAAAACGTTAGTTGATAACTGGAAAATATTACAATATGAGCACAGGTTAAAAATGTTTGTTGAAAACATTAAGTTTATAATACCGAGAAATTCATACACAGATGTCCTCAAGGACACATGGCACAGTGGATAAAGACGTTAGTTAGATACGGTGAAAGGAGCCAAAGAGTTCACTACCCAGTTAAGGCGAGAACTTGGAGAGGAAACGTAACAGGATATAACTGACAAGTTACATCCAGTAAACCTGGCACGAGGAACTAGAACAGTCTACCCCAGTGAGAGAAATATTCAGTTCAATATTCCAAACACCTGAAGAAGGTCGGATCGTTTAACGGCCGAAACATTATCATAAATATGGCGACAAGGATGAGGACAATAGTCCGAATAAAGTAAATTGTGTAAAAAAATTTTCGGATTGTAAGAATTTTTTTATTAACAATTTAAAATGATTAATACTGAAGAAACCCCACTACTTAAATTATAGTTGGTTATGGCGAGATATGAACTAACAACTTTCTCATGTGTATGTGAATGTTGGGAGAAGAGAAAAAATGATGGACAATAATGATTAAAATCTAAATGGTTCCAGGTGAATGTTTAAACAGAAATATTGTTGTCCACGCACTTTCTAAAAGACAGATAGAGCGAATAAAATGTCCCTTCTATTTGCACAGTGACCGTTCATGTAATGTAATACAATATAATGCGCTTCTCGTAAACGTAAATGATGTGTGATTCGGGCTCTGTACAAAATTTCGGATTATCCGACAAGTGATGACCAATATCTTTAAGCGCGTGAGGTAAACTATATAGGCGAGGATGTTGAGATCCTACAGGTCTATAACGGTTATAAACCATTTTGGAAAGAAGATTACTCTTGTGAACAGAGAGCAAAGGTTTCTGCCCTCTCGCTTATATGTAAACGGTACTGTTACACGAAATTACTGGTCCAATTTTGCGAGATTTACAGGAATATTCCAAAATGACTTCCATTTTTTCAACATCGTTTTGTTTGTTAAAGATCACCACTCCATGTCATCTCTAGTCTTTAAAAACTATTGTCTTACAGTGGACGCATTGCCATGCGCGATAAACTCGATCAGCAGAAATCGACGAGTATTGACAAGTAATCATTATATATACACATATATATATTATGAAATGGACAAAGTCCGATAATTATTTTAAGACATTTTTATGTTTATACATTTACCGGTCTGAATGTCCGAGAAATTTTCCTAGAAACTATGAGTCCTCCAACAGTATGTCGTTAATAATGTTTATTATAAAGAATGAATTTACATACATGCTTGTATCAATAAAAAGAACATATAAACATAAAAATATCTTAAAATAATTGTCAGACTTTGTCCATTTCATAAGGTGTGGCATCATTTGTTTACATTTGGATACGCTTCGAGCAGATATGAATGTACGAGAGCAATTCATAGAAAATGGTAGTTTTAAAAAAGTAAAATCGACCTTGCTAACAGAAACGCTCCTCTGTGGCTAAATCGGTAAAGCCCGTCAGGCTATATACGGATTCCGTATAGGATACAGGTTCGATTACTGTCGGAGGACACATATATTCTATGAAAATTTCTCGGATATTCAGCGCGGTAAATGTCGTTAATACTGTACGGAAGGACTCAACAGAACATTTACTTAAATATTTGAATCTATAAAAAGAACGTATAAACCTAAAAATGTCTTAAAACACACACACACACACATATATATATATATATATATATATATATATATATAAAACTGCGAACTTTTAAAAAAATGTTGAACTTGAAATGATGACAATATTAAGAAGAATACGGAAATACTGAGGGGACATTCTGTCGCATACTCTTCACTGAATACGCCTGTAACAACTTATATGTATAAATAACTATTGAAATAATATTAATAGAATGACAAATGCGAACTCATACCTAGAGTACACTTTAATGCGCAGTATATTCTTAGTGCGATTATTTTGTAAACTCTTATCAAATTCTTTCATTCTCTATATGCGTTTCACGAATAGGTTTTAGAGCATGCTGAACACAGAAAAGCTTTTTATTATTGATAATATATTGGATACACTTTTTCTTCCTACTTCAGTTTTTGATTTCTTCATTAACAGAATATCAGTGATGTAGATTTATATTTTACTATTTTGAGATTGACAGGGAATCTAATGTATCTAACTGAAAAATCAGTTTTCATGACTTTGTTATCTGACTGGTTATAGTGGAGTTGGCAGCAGAATATATAGGTTAGCTCTTGATAATATTTTATTCATCCCATTAATTTTAACATTATGACAACACAAACATATTGAATGCATTACAGACAGTAGATAATAGATTCTGTTGACAATGATATGTTGTTACATAATGTCTAAGAGATATAAGCAGGATGCAGAACATTATTTTTTTCATTCTTATATTTTAAAATCTAACAATCCTTTGTCCATGCTTCTTCATTAATTTATTTGAAAAATCAGAACATCATTAATTTTCGGTAATTAAAATTTAGAATAAGGTAATAAATGTCTGTGCTGTAAAACCATTACAGCAATTAAGAAAACCTTGTGCGTACGAACTAAGTTTTTGGGCATTCGGTTAGAATTTGAGATATCGGTCAAGCAAAGTTTTCAATAAACTCCTGAAATATTCAGGAAAAAATGTACGGAATTTGCTTTATTTTTCTTCTTGAAAATATTACCTGATTACTTCTTACGGAATGCTATCAATTTCCCAAATATATATAACACAAAAAGACAACATTTAAAACCTGAATTCTCATTTGTCGACTTATATATTTTCGACGTGTTTCGCTTTTACTTTTCTGGAGGAATATGATAAACGGAATATGCATAGGAGTGTGCTACCAAAGTTATCGTTGTATTTTGTCGGTATTTTTGTCGCCGCTTTTGCTTGAGCAGATCTGATAACCGGAAAGAGAGTCATATTAACGATAACACATTTTTTTACTCTTTTTATACGACCTGCCACAAAAGGTGTTTGTTCGCAGATATTATGTTAGAAACCACATTTTGAAGTAAACGTTATATGTCTTTACTGCCAAAATCTACACCGCTTGCAAAAAACGAGTGCATTGAAAAGTAGGAATTTTGAAGACTTCTCAATTTTCACTCACTAGAAAAACACTCTCCCCGTCGCAGATCGATATTTTACCATCACTGTTCTCATGTTCAGGATCACGATCATGAGTCACGTGACCCATTAAGTTTTTAGAGGAATCACATAAAATCATCGCGTCCGTAGCAGCAGCGAATGTATTGAGGGCACACATGGAACGCTTCCCTTTTCAGTCTGGCTTTGAATTCAGCCTTTTTATTTCACTTATGTAATTTACTCTTCGAATGTCAAATAGCCTAGTCTGCTTTACTATTTATACATAGAGGGAATTGGTTCATTACTTTCCAAATCTTTCAGAGCGAATTAAAACGGATTTTGTCATTTTACACGCCTATAATTGTTGACAGATGATGATAACATTGCTACTCACTGTCAGTTCCATTATTTCATCACCAAATTTAGTTAATATTCGAAAAAACAAAAGAAAAATTAGGGGTATAAAACCCTTCAATTGTTGTGATTTTGATAATGGGCTTGACAATTTGGATGCTAAATGTTTGATCTTTGAGGACCAGACTATGTGGGGATTATGGAAGACGATAGCATTCCAAAATTCCTATTTTCTACGAAATGGTCCTTGCCAGTGGAGAAGTTGATAGCGCTGAAGATATGCAATGTCTCCTAACAAAATTACCCTCACTTCTAGTGAAATGAATTACGGACACTAAATAATAGATTCTGTTGACAATGATGTGTTAACACATAATGTCTAAGAGACATTTTTCTTTAATAAGCATGATGCAGAACATATTTTCATTCTTATATTTTAAAATCTAACAATACTTTGGCCATGTTTCCTCATTAATGTATTTGAAGAATCTGAACATCATTAATTCTCGGTAATTAAAATTTAGAATAAGGTAATATATGTATGTGCTGTAAAACAATTACAATGATTAAGAAATCCTTGTGCGTACGAACTAAGTTTTGTTCATTCGGTTAGAATTTGAGATATCGGTGAAGCAAAGTTTTCAATAAAATCCTGAAATATTCAGGGCAAAATGTACGAACTTCGTTTTATTTTTCATCTTGAAAATATTATCTGATTACTTCTTACAGAATGCTATCAATTTCCTAAATATGTATAACACAAAAAAAACAACATTTAAGACCTGAATTCTCATATGTCGACTTATATCTTTTCGACTATTTTACCTTTATTTTTCTGGATGAATATGATAAACGAAATATCGCGTCTCTCGGTTTTTAATGAATTTTAAGAATGAAACGTATCCAGCTTCATTTTATTAGAACTGCAATAGTTAGTATATAAGCAGTATCTACAATTTACTAAAACTTTCTATAGTGCTGTATCTTTCAACTGTTAATTAAAAGAAATCATATTCTCTAAAAACAATATAAATTCCTTAGATACAGATATGTGTGCTCAGCTGATATAGAATATCAGTTCACTTATATAGTATTGAATGCTGGACAACTTTCTTATAGACGAAGAGGAGACATGTGGCAACAGAGATATATTTCTACAGAAGGATAATGAGAAAATCATAGCAAATATCTCTGCAGAATATTTTAAATATAGTAATCTTTAATTCGCCAACAAAAAATGTTCAGCTGTCATAATCAATAACGTGACTATCACATTCCCAACAACGGTTACATAATTCATGATTTATTAATTAATCATGAACTATGCATTTATATTTTATGATATATGTTAAGCACATTCAACTCATGGTCTAATATTTTATACTTTTCCATTCTAGGCAGTGGTATTCGATAAATACAAACTCCATATGTACGCATCACCATACTAGTAATCCGCGTATAGGCGATGACATCAAATACTTTAGAAAGGGAGATCGAAAATATGAACGATATATATATATATATATATATATATATATATATATATATATATATATATATATATATATATATATATATATATATATATATATATATATATTAAAAAAGAGAGTAGTCGCTAATGTTTTTCGTTATATTGTGGATTTGTTTATATTTCATTCTTAATATTTTTGCTACTGGTGTTTCCGGTCTCGTGCCCTTCAAGAAAATTAAAGAAATCAATTTTTGAAGGAATAACATTTCCTCGTGTTTTTTTTTAATATTCGATAGTTCATTTTCTCTATTGATCTAATTTTTTCGACAGTTGGCGAAAGTGATATTCGGCCTAAATGGTAATAAAATAATTAGGTTTGGTCTTAGTGGTAGCGATGACAGATATTTTGATGATAGATGCCCCCCTATCCAAACATTACACCTTAGACTGCCAATTCCATTTCCATTTCTGTGTATTGTGCGTGCGCTATACATATATATATATATATATATATATATATATATATATATATATATATATATATATATATATATATATATATATATATATATGATTTTAAAAAATGAACCGAGGTGCAACTTTCGGGATAATAGCTGCGACATTGCTCTATTTATTGAACAATTTAGTTCGTGCCACATCGACTGAAAACATTACTACAACAAAAGAATTCTCCAATTAACATATTAGTAAAAAAACAAAAGAACACTCTTAAATTTTCAAAAAAATCATCCTTATCGTTGCGACCGCACGATCCAGAATTTCTTACCGTTAACAGTAACACATTTCTAAAAAAACATATTTCGATTCACGTCTAATATTTCGTGTCCCGTTATTACCTAGATGTACTAAAACAAACAAATCAATTTCCATGCCTGATGATGTCTGTATGTTCAGATGAAAGTAGTAGCAAAAAGAGACCTGATACAGCTTGAATTTATTAAAAACAGGTATCATAACATTTCTCTAGAGGTTCGTGGGTTAATGTAATTTTAATACATTTGTTTGCGATGATGTATTCTCACCATTTATATCATTAACTTCACTAATCTGTTTTTTGTATGAATGATTATGTAATGTATATGTATATATGTATTCGTTCTCCATTGTACGTGTTTTCGCGTGCTTACGTGTATGCATGTGTGCGGTTCGACCAGTGTATCTGACCATCAAGTGCGCGTGTTGTGTGTCCATGTGTGTACTTTTATGTTCTGTTTAGTGCTGTTTTAAATTTGTCTATGAAGTTCTTTTCTTGAATTTGTAAGAAAGCGTAGTTGTCTGTTTGGTATAGTGGCATAATTTTGAATTTGCCTTGATAGCTATCGAAGATGTGTTGCGATACAAGGAATTTTCGGTTGTCGGATAATTTGATGTTGCTTTTGTGAAGGGCAACTCTTTGGTTAAGTGCTTGGCTGATGCCTATATAGGAATTCTTGCATATTGTGCATTTGACGGCATGAATGACATTTTTTGAGTTGCCGTTTAATTTTTTATTTATTGTGAATGTAGTTGAGGTGTTTTCAAATGTGCAGGAGTTCCCTTCTATAACGACATCACTATCTCATTCTGAATTGAAAAAAACATCCAGAAACACTACGTCACAGATTTATAAAAGAATTCATTATCGATAGTATAAACTGATTCTAAACAATAGCCCTTTTGAATTTGACAATAAATACTATATCCAAACCCTAGCTACCGGAATGGAAACGAAAATGGCACCTACATATGACATCTTAACATTAGCTTACCTAGAGTTAAACCTATGTGAACACATAGAACAAATATATGG
Source organism: Acanthosepion esculentum (assembly GCA_964036315.1). NCBI lineage: Eukaryota > Metazoa > Mollusca > Cephalopoda > Sepiida > Sepiidae > Acanthosepion > Acanthosepion esculentum. Next base: position 108,368,943 of record OZ038478.1, read on the forward strand.
GCAAAACTCAAAAACCCATTTCAATAAATCGTGAAAACTATACTTAGATGATTGTTTCATTTTCTGGAAATCCTCATAGGGCGATATTAATGGCTGTAGTATAGGCACCTCCGCTGTTTCTCTGAAAAACATCAGAGTATGCCCAAACTTAAAAAAATATTGGCAAAATATTTATGATATTATTAAGAGGAAAGAACAAAGTATTTTTCAATTGGTTTTTCTCTTTGTTAAAATATTTTTTCTGTCACGATTGACGCAATTATTACGATTAGTGTATTTGCTCTTTTTTCCAGGTGAAAAACGCATTGATTTGGACATTCTTGCAAAAATCAAATAATTGTCGGATTTTAACGAACATTTCAGGACTTATTCACACATTAATGAAAATATTTTTTAATCTTTTTAGAAAATCTTGATAATTTGATTTTACATATGTTAACTCCCACGTACTTAATTTCGTAATATTTTGAGAAATTAAATTTCAATGCCCGAATTTGTTTTATTTTTTACTTAAAGATTGTAAATCATTTTTAAAAGATAATCTATTAATCCTTTCCTGAACATCTATTCAAAATCCTAAAATAAAAAATGCAATAAAACTCTGATATTATTTATTTAGAGAATCTTTTAATTACTTTTATAAATAAGGTTTATTAAGGACATTACTCTCTTAAAAAAAACATTCGATGAGTAATGAATTTTTACAAGAATTTGTTCACTTTTAAAAATTTTAATTATAATAATTTATAATATTATAAAACTTTAAAAATTCTGAATTAATTCCATCCGGTTATGTGATATAGTTATTAGGTGAAAGCTATAATTAATAATCAAAAATTTAAAATCTCAGTAAATGTCGTTTTTACCCAAATTGTTAAAAATAGATATATACATATTGTGCCCCTATTTGAAATTATGGTGACTATACACGAGATAATCAAAAAATAAGAGCGATGAGTAAAATTAAATTCAACAATCCTAAACTTAGATTATGGAGAACATTTTCCAACAATTTTAAGATTACTGAGCTTAAAATTTATATAAAAAAAGCATTCACCCGCCATTATCTTATGTTTTAACAAATAAAATAAAAGTGTCAACACATTTAAATCCCACATTAAGTCATTAACAGGCACTTAATCGAGCTAGTACTTGTTTTAATAATCAATTTCTCTGTTATTTTAAAATTAATGTAAAGATTTTTAAACTTAAAGAAAAAAAAATTCAGGTCAGATGAATAATACTTTCAATAAGCTAATATTCCTCAAATAAAATTTCAGAAACCTTCGACTTTTGGAAGATTTTTAAACCCTAGAATTCATTTTTTGTTTACAAATATGTCAAAAATGGATAAATTTAAATGATTCCTGATTCTTGAAAGCGGGCAAAAAGTTGAGATTCTAATCAATATAATTTAATTTTGTAAATACACCAGAGTATTTTGTTTACTGAAATAGTAATTTAATCATTTAGCTTTCAATTGATGCTACAATAAATCTTCAAGGATGCTCTTTCCTTTTTTAAAATTAATTTCAAATCTTTGGTATCCAAAATTAAGTGGAGGTAACTACTGTAGCATTTATCCTCAATGGTATGAGATTCAATCACCTTCGCACGATAACATTACAATGAAAATGCATGTTATGTAATGTAAACAATGAACGGATAGCTAGTCACAATGGAAGACAATCATTCACCACTACGTATTGGTGTTTCATTAGTGGGATAGCATTTAAATAATACAGTGCATGATAACTTCTAAGAATTTGCTTCGCTAATAATATACAAATTCTGAAGGATAAAGTTCATCTCCATGTTATAAAATGAGGTTAGTAACTTTCAGTCATACCCAGATAGTCGTTTCTTTAAACTTACATAATTAGAACACTTTATACTTACATATTAAATTAATCAATATCAAACATAAATCATGTACCCCAAAAGACTACAAATAAAGTGTCAATCTAAGATGTTTTCAATGAATTACATACTTTTGTGAATTAAAGATATACTTAAGAATAAGAGTGAACTTTCAAAAGAAGCGAAATAAATGCAAAATCTGAAAGTCTGTTACTGTATTAAACATTCGTTCGGTGATGAATTTTGTTTATTTAAAATATCATGTTAAACGCAAAGCAACTTTTGAATATGTTTACGTGTAAGGTGTGTGTGTGTGTGTGTGTGAGTGTGTGTGTGTGTGTGTGTGTGTGTGTGTGTGTGTGTGTGTGTGTGTGTGTGTGTGTGTGTGTCGTGGAGATGAAAACACCTCTCCATAAGAGGACTTGAACTCGTCCAAATACCTAAATGCGGAGGCCGAGAATCGTCAATAAAATGCGTAGGGTTAAAGATCTTGGCCAAGATCCTGACGGAGCATTTGCAGTCAGTTGTCAAGATTCTGTTGGGAACTGAGCAGACTTGAAGGGCCAAACACTTTAAAGCAACCGGCATCCGTTCCACATGATCCTAAAGGTTGTAAAAAAAGGTCGCGCTGATCAATTTGGATCAGTCCAAGGCGTTTGAGAGAGTTGACCATCGCTAACTTGCTGTTGTTCTGTAGGCCTCTGGATTCCAACCCAACTTCGGCAGCTGGATTAGCCTAATGCATCGCTTCCCCAGTACTGTGGAACAGGTGAACGGGAAGTTGGTCGGTTCGTCAGTGTTGTCCACGGTAGTCCCTATTTTACGCTTTCGCGTTGGAACTTCTCCTTCGTGGGCTAAAGGACAGGGCGTGCAGTCCAGCCCTACGTGGAATCGCTGGGCCTGGAAGGGCTCGAGCCAGGGATTCCGAATAAGCCGATGACGTATCTCCTATCGTGTCGTCCCGCAGCGAAATCGAGGTTTTACTGAAGGCGCTTGAACGGTACGAAATGTTCACATTTTTTTCGTGTATCGATCGGCCTTGAGTTTTGTTCCTCCGTCTAGTGACGTTTCTCTATCGTGAACTAGTGGATGGGATCGCGAATGATCCACTACGTGACCGGCTCGGCTTGTCGGCGGACGAGTTTCGCTCGTTTTGGCCTGGGTCGCCAGCGTCAGATTATCTCAGCAACCCTGAGTTTTCGCTTAACGGTGAATGGTTTAGAATAGGCTATCTCTCAATGACAAGGCATTCATATGGGGTTTGGCGAATTTGCCAGAGTGTGAATGATGTGAACTTAGCTTAGAAGAAACGGCTTCACACGCCTTCTACCATTGTACTTGGGTCCGCCATCTATGGGACCATGTCAGCGAGTTGACGGCTTGTCTCGCTCCCGAAAAGCTCGTACTCACTGATCGCTCATACATGTGTGACAATATGTCGCCCCGTATTCTGGGATGAAACAAATGGTGTTTCTATCGCTGCTAACAACGGACCGAATGGTTTATTTAGACGATGCGTTAGGAGGAAGTCTTGCGAGGTAACCGTCTTTCTCATCAGGATCTGATCCGATTATTTTAGCATCAGCCCAAGTTCAGAACTGATAGAAAGCGAATGATTTCAACAGATTTCAGCGAAATGTGGGTGACTGAGCCGAGACCGGTTCGGGTGGACGGGGCTTGCCTTGATATTCTTTTTTAGGTCTTCCTGTCACATCGAGACGGTTTCCTGAGGAGCCCTCCCCTGGTTAGGATAGACTCTACTTGTGTACCTAGTTAATGAGAGTAAGTGTCGTTCCCCGCCTGCTCCCGGCTGTTTCTTTGGTTATAAGCCAAGTCGAGATTCCCACCGTCCCCAGTTTTTTTCCCTCCGACAACTTTTTTCATCTTTTGTTTTCCCATGGCCGTATTTTACTATATCCTTTCCCATTCCCGTAGTGAGAGAACTTCTTGATTTTGTCGAAAGGCAGAATACAGCGGCCTCTACCTTTTGAGGGTTGGACGGATCCAACTAACATCAGTTGTCTTTATTTTGTGTGTTTTGATATTTTAGATTTGGGGTGTCATCTCCTCCCCTCTCATTGAAAATCATCAAATTTTGATTAATTAAATTATTATAATTGTCAAACTTTTATGTCACGAGGTGCGTTTTTTAGGTTCCCTGAGAGTATGTGGTATTATGGTATGAGGAGGGTTGATTGGTGATGGATGAGTTTTTGTGGTGAATGTGCAAATTGTCACGAGTGAATGGGCAGTGAATCTGATTAGCTATGTATAAGATAGTAAGTGAAGACCAGCCTTAACCCCTTCCACTTTTTAGGCCATGTGCCAAAATTGTGTATTCTTATATACAATAAATATCGAGGGGCTCCGGACGTGTGATTGACTTTTTAGATTGTCCAGCCGGAGTTTGCATTATGAGTTAATTGTTTCTGCATATGCTTTCGTTTATTTCTTTATTGTATTTTTGTCCACCCCGGTTCTGTTCATTACCGTCTTCATCTTGATTTTCTGTTTATTTTTAGTTTTTACTTACTCATTGTCTTTATTTTTCCCGTTTTCGTTTTTGTTTTTCTATCCAAAAATTTGTCTTTCTTTTATTTGGATATCAAAAAAGGGGGGAGGCAACTTGTCATTGTTTTAGCGGTGGTGGTCATTGGGCCATCATGACCGACGTTGACAAAAAACACCGGCGGTATCAACACCTAAAACGGCCTGGGCGGAATATAGGCCGAAGAAAAAAGATGCTGCCTACTATTTTGCTCAAAGACTAAAATTTGAGGAGATCCTTTAAAGGGAACGAGTTCCTCACCATCCTCGAAGCTTTGGAAGCCGTGAATACTCACATGTTATCCCTGCTGACCACCGATGTCAAAACTCAGAAAAGAATTGTCGTCAGCAGGGAAAACCTGGAAGAGGCCTTAAAGCCCTTGAACATCAACCCTAAAAAATTAGCTATAAGAAAAATGTTTTGTGGAATATTCTCCTACTTACGGTGCATCAAGCGAGAGAGTTGACGGGTGGTGTCTTGAATACTAAGAATATAAGGCTATATGGACACCCGTAGTACAAGATTCACAGTTCATGGGTGCTCGTGGATATCTGCGAGGATCGGATGGGGGTCTTCCCAAAATACGGCCAGGTAGAGGATATGAAGGCCTTCATACGCAAACCTGGCGTCTCCGCAGGTGACATAGGATTGCGAGTCACGATGAACCGCAAAAGTTTCAGAGAAATCTCAAATATATTGCAATTCCGAGAGAAGAGGATGTTGGTGGTAGTGGAGAGCCGGAGACCTTATTGTTAGTCGTGTGGATCTTTGGGGAACATGTCTAAAGCGTGCCTCGCTGAACCTACTCAGCCTCCAACTTGTCCATCAACGACAACCGCAAGAATAGCAGCAGTAGTCGCAGCACCAGCAGAGGAGGGTGTAACCATAACCCCACTCCCATCACCGATAGGGCATGGAAGGAGGTCAAAAAAGTCGTAAGACGACAAAGTCCCTTCTCCTTCAGGACCTGTCTCCACGAAAGCAGCAACAACCACCGCAGAAGCCGACAGTGAAGCTGAAGTAGCCACAATAGGAGGTGCAGCAAAAAAGAATCACCATAACAAAAGCAGCTTCATCAAAAGCTAAAGCAGCAACAGCAACAACAAGTAACAACAACAACAGCATCTGGCTGAATTAAAGAAACTCGCGCTCTTGATGGGCAGGATGAGTGACCGTATGCTGATTTGCGTATTTGTGCACTGTTTACCAGGCAATATAAAGCGGACTCTTGCATTGTCTATGACGGACGCGTGGTATATTGACCAGCTGATTGCCCGAGCCCGAGCGATAAGAGAGAGGAAGTCATGGTGGCAGCAGCAGCCTGGCCAATGCAAAGTACGCACGTGCTTTCGATGCAATGGTATTAACCACATGGCGAAAGATTGTCGAAGACGAAAAATTGGCAGGGGACGAGACGGAGGACAGCACATTACCATCAACTATTACCGTTGCCATACGGTAGGCCATATGTTTTGAAACTGTTCAAGAAAACATAAGTGATATATCATTGCTAGTATCATCTCTATCCCAGCACAAACTTTGATCGGGGCCCAGTTTAATGTCAGAACCGATACTGGGTGTCCGCAGTAAATAGCCAGCAGAGAAATATGCCAGTCGTAGACGAAAGGGCCTGTATGCGTAACGACGATAGATGGGGAGACCAGAGCCTGTTGTTGGATGCGCGTCATTTCTTTCATGTTGCTAGGTGGAAGTCCTGTCAAGATTGACGTACTGGTGGCTCGAGAAAAGCCAATTGGTTTTGACGTTCTGATCGGGATGGATGTGATCAAAGAACTTGCGGTAGTACGAATCACTCCTTCGGGTGCGATGGTGCTTTTCAACAAAAACATCCTTGTGTGATACACTCACTATAGAGAAACCAGACTTTATCGTCGAGTTCGATCAAAAAAAAAAAGAAAATATAGACAGCACCATAAAAGTGGACCGAAAATCAGGCACCAACGAGCCTACGAAACAAGATAGCAGAGTATGCTGTTCCCAAGCGAGCGTGTAACGAATATAACCAGGTCTTAAAAACATGGTTGGATAATGGCTGGCTGATACCATATCCTGAGGACGAGCGCAGACTTCCCAAGGGGCTATTTCCACTGATAGCCGTTATCCAAATGAGCAAGGAAAATGTACACCCTGTAATGAATTACTGATAATTAAACCAGTACGTAGACGCGTTCACTGCAAGTACGGATGTCTGTGCGGACAAGCTAAGGGAATGGCGACAACGCGGAAGCAATGAATCGCTTTTGGATCTTCGGAGAGTGTATCTACACCAGTCGTTGTGGCCTATCCAGACAGTCTTACTGAAAGGGCGGAAGTACTGCCTTACAAGATTAGGCTTCGGTCTCAATATGGTGCCTCTTATAATAAAGGCAATTATCAAGATGGGACTGTCACAGGGGAAAGCAATCCAAAATGCCACTTCGGCATATATAGATGATATCTTCGTCGACGAAAGTGATGTTTCCGTGGCGTTCGGCAGAAAGTATATATCTGATTTTGGACTGATCTGCAAGTATCCCATGAGACTCGACGATGGTGAAAAATGTTTGATCTACAAGTGTTGGAGGAGCGCGGTGTGCTTCGATGGAGGCGACGTAGTAATTCCTCAGATATTCCAACTATTATCACGCTTCGTAATAGTTCTCTTTCTGAGGGAAACTTGTAGGTCACCTTCCGGTTTGTGGTTGGCTTAGGGAAGCCACTGCATTCTAAAAGCGATGACCCACTGCAGTAACCAAAGGTTGGGACGATGCCCCTTGAAGCGCATGATCCACGAGATGGTGACAAGATTGTGCGTCAAGAAGACTCCGCAAGAGGAGGCTGGTGTGTGAGTGGCCTGGAAATGACAGTGTGGGTGGATGCAAGATCCCTGGCCACAGGGCTGTCACTGCAAGTGAATGGAGGCATAGTGGAGGACGCGTGTTTGCTTCATCGCGATGGTGACGCTCAACATATTAACTTAGGAGAGCTTGATGCATCGTTCAAGGTCATAAACTTGGCTTTTCAGTGGAATGCGAAAGTTTTGCATCTGGTCACTGATTCCGCGTCTACGTACGGCTGGGTCAACGACACCTTAACCGGAAAGTTACGCCTGAAAACAACGCAGCGTGTGAGATGCTCGTGCTGGGACGACTGGGGACCCTTCGGCGCTAATTAAGGAGTATGACAACTTGGATGTGAGGCTGGCAATGTGCAATCAAAATAAAGCTGAAGAACTTACTAGAGTTTCACAGTGGTGGTTAGATTCGTGAAAGAATGACACAAACCTCTCCTTTCAACATGTGGTGCCACCATAGGTGTGTTTGGACTATACAAAATAATGCAAATACATCAACGTAGCGGTCACCCTTTTGATAAGTCCACTAAATTGTTAAGAGCGTTGATCCCTCCGTACCTATCTAAACTGTCAAAACGGTGATTCAGATGTGTCCTGAATGTCAGTCCATAGATGCGGCACCGGGGTGCTGGGCGAATGGAAGACTACGTTTTTGCAGTATGTGGTCCAGCCAGGGGATGAATATTACACGTTAGAGCCGCAGTTATTAACTAAACTTGACTGTGGGCCAACACGTTTCTCTCTGTGGCGATCACCAGTATTTTATTCAAGGCTTTCATGAAGGAATGGAGTGTCCAGCTGCACATTAGGTGTGTGCATGTGCTAGCCGGAAACGGGGAAATAGAAAGGTGCAATAGGACCATAAAACTGATTGCGGCGCGGAAGCAGTGTCCCATACAATAAATCGTTTTCCTGGTATAATGCGAGGCCGAAGGATGACACGTCGAGCACAACTAACGCAATTCATACTTATGAGGTTAGGCTCAAGGGCATTGACGTTGTACCTGCACTAACACCATGGACAGTGCAAGAAACCTATAAAGCTGGAGACGTGGTGCGGGTGAGACCACTGTAGAACAGATGTACCTCCAAATTTACAACCGGGAAGGATGGTCATGGGGATCATTAGTCCACAATCTGTCCTGATTAATGACATGCAGCGTCATGTTTAAGACCTCCGACCTGCATGGGATCAATGCTCTGTCGCAAGCGACACCGATGATTCAACCACGAGCCATGGGGTGTTGGAAATAGATTCCCGGATTTTCGATGCGCGGAGGAGATGGATAACGCAAACACTGAGGATGAAGTACCTGTCCCCACGGAGTGTCTACATTGACGATGAAGTAACTCAGCTGTGAATGAGCACGCACCTTAGATTTCGTTGCTTTTATCAGGTCAGGTGTAACAGAGAAACGGATCAGCCCAAGAAAAGACTCCGAGTTGATTGTATGTAGTTCTGTATGCGCCAAGAATTGCGTTCTCTTCCACAATAGGCGTTGGAGAGAAGTCGGTGACTATTTGCATATGAACGATATTAGGCAGGTATTCGCCAATGGTCAGTGTGGGTCTTAAAACTGAGATAGTTATATAACACCAGTGTTTTTCTCAGTCGAGAGAAGTATTCCCGACATGCGCACGTGCTAATACCAGACAAGACGAAAACATTTACATTCTGTAGTATTTCCTATAGTTTTTCTTCCGTATCTGCTATCAATACTGTTTTTTAAATCGTGGCTGTTGATAATGTGTCCTGATAAGACTTTTATACTCTCAATATCGTTTCACTATCGGGTTTAGTAAGCCCGACGAAATGACACAACCTTGTCTTACGCCCTTTCTATTTTTCTGTCTTTACTGAAATCATTTTCTTTCTGTATTCAGACCTCACACTCACACGTGTAAATTATGAATCAATAAACCGAATGAATTTAATAACATTGTAAAACAATTCAAGCTTATATAGCAATGATTTGTATGTCATATTTTACCAAACACTTTGTCATAATTTATAACATACAGGTGTGCATCCTTATGCATTTATTTTACTCTTTCTGATATCATTACGGTACCCTTGACGAAACTTCACTTTCTTCGGTCTAATTCCATTGCTAGTTATATTCATCAGAATTTGGATGATAAGTTTTGTCATGCATTTCATTGGGTTGATTCAAGTGAATTTGCGCATATAATCAAAGACTCTCTCATAAATATTACCATAAAAACATTTTATTGTGTAATTTTATTATACAACTCGTGGTTTATTCATTATATTGCAAATAAAGGTATAAATATTATAGTTACTGTTAATTAATAATTTTAATATAGAAGATATAAAGATTGTAATGGGCAGTAAGAAAAAAATAATTTAAAAAGATGAAGTAGATAATATAAATTTATAGAGTGATGGGGACACAAATTTAAATATTTTGAACAGGGACCACGAGGGTTTCATTATCAAACTGTAAATTGAAAATAGGAACGTCAAACAACAAAAAAAACAAGGTTTCTTTCAAAATAAAATTGAACAGTAAGGAAAGAGGATTGACCAGCAAGAAAATATATTAGTCAAAGTAACTAGAGAAAGATGAAAAACCAAACCACACATTCACTTATAAATATTTTAAATTCGTGAAACGAAACAAATTAGCTTTTTAACAATAACATGTAAGTTTCAAGTATAGAAAATTGATTTCTCAACAGTATTTTATAGAGAAAAATATTGTTGAATTGGATGCTTAAGATAGACATTGATTCGGTCATGGCAACAGAAAACAACGTGAATTTCATGCCAACAGTAATGAGGCGATATTTGGGGGTTAGTATTGCAGGCGGTAAAATATAATTTCATTGTCCCAGCGAACTAATGGACAAAACGCTTTAGGTCAGCAACAAGAAACTAAGCTAAAGTCTATATATGTATAAGCCAATTGTATTTCACGTTCTGCGACGAAGTTACCCAGCTTGGCAAGTGATATTTAAAAGACAAATATTGACAGCAAGATATACATCCAATCAAAAACATAAAGTAACGAAGAAAAATCGAAAAAGATGAATTTTATGAAATAAATATAAAGTTAAAGATACAATTAAATAAAATGAATATATGCAAATCTATGGGAAATAAATAATTACAGAAAATAATCTAAGAATTTAACAAATGCAAAAACGAACAAAAATGCAGACAACTGTTTCACAGGAGAAACTCTAAAGAAGTTTAAATGGATAAATGAAAATAGTTAAAACGAATATTTATGTCAACGCGGCAAATTAACAAAAAGGAACGAGAATGAATATCAGGAAGTAACAATTATTAAAAAAAAGGTAAAATGAAGGGAGACAATAGAAAATAATGAAATATTAGCAACAATGATTTTGAAAAACTAGAAAGGAAGAATGAAAACGGTAAAATGTCTGCACAGAAGAAAGAAGCGAAAAAGAAAGAAAGAAAGAAAACAAAGATAAGAAAGAAGAACGACTATTAAGATAGCTATAATAAAAACTTAAGTGAGAAGCGACAAACATTTAGGGAAAATGGAAACCAAAAAGAAACATATTTAACATCAGGAAAATTCAGTCGAAATTTCTGGGGTACTTAATGAGGAAGGAGGACATGGAATATCTAATTCCCACAGGACATACTGAGGGAAAGCGGGACGACGGAAAAGAGCGTGTAACATACTTGATGGCGTGAGTCACTGGATGGTAGAACAGGATTTGGTAGGAATAGCAAAAAGACAAAATTAATTAAGAGCTAAAAAGGGCAAGATAATGCGGAGGACCATGATCACCTGTTCTGGAGGGACAGTACGCATAAATAAATGAATATAGTACCAAGAGTGTCACTGCTACTGTCTCTGAGAGTCGTAGTAGCAGCGTTAGCAGCAGCTGTATCATCTCTACCTGCAATGACAACTTCAATAGCTTGATTAGTAAAATATAAGGTAGGGGGAGAGAGATAGATATATAGAGAGAGTACGTGTGTGTAACAATGAAATAGAGAGGGTGAGATATGAAAGGGACAGTAAGCAAACGAAAAAATAATGTAGGCAAACTGGTAGAGAGAGAGAGAGAGGGAGTAGTATCTCCCTTCCTCTTCTTCCTTCCATGTATGCGCGTGTATTTTGTCTCTTTCAGATATTCACTAGTCATTAAACAATGCAAATTATATGAATCATTTTCATAAAATTTAAAATTTTTCATGCAAAATTTTACATAAAATTGTAAAGTGTTTATTTTCAGTTGTGCATCGTTAATATGATTCATCAAAGCATTTTTAATTTATTTTATATATTTTACAAACATTTATCGTTTAGCATAATTATATTTTACGTAAATATTGTGTTCTTACCTGAACATATATGATCTTAAATATATTCACACGATATTATTTATCTGATCTAAAATACATTTCTATCTATCTAGCTTACTAACTAACTACCTAGATAAATACGACTATGGATGAAGAATTCTCTAACATGACGATTTAATATTGGGCTAACAACATCTGAAATCCTCATGTAAATGTTTGTTCTATTTTATTAACATAAGTATATATATATATATATATATATATATATATATATATATATATATATGTGTGTGTGTGTGTGTGTGTGTGTGTGTGTGTGTGTGTGTGTTTGTTTGTTTGTTTGTGTGTGTGCGTGTGTATACCTTTACTATTGGAATTACGATACCTTTAATAATGAAAATTTTCACCTACGAATTTTGATTTTAGAATTCGTAGGTGAAAACGATCATTTACTTACTGCATCGTAATTCCAATTGTAAAGAAAATTTACTCTGTTTATTGCGAATGAACATAGAGTGCCCTTTTGTAAGTCAGTTTTTACATATTTCAAATTCTATGTTGTGTCAATAGGACCCACTTGGATTATACGGATTACTACCTATATATATATATATATATATATATATATATATATATATATATATATATATATATATATATATATGTGTGTGTGTGTGTGTGTGTGAGTGTGTGTGTGTGTGTGTGAGTGTGTGTATGTGTGTATACATAGATATAATATATGAACTAAAAATGTATATTCGAATAAAAATTATGTATAGGTATAAATGGTAAGAAGTTCATATCGAGGGTTTCGTAAATGTACAGATCAATCATATGAATAAATTTTAATTAATCAATTTATTTCAATCTAAACCCACCCAACCAAATGTATTCACGTCTGTTGATATGCTTATAATAACCCTAGCGTCTACACCAGATTGTTGTATATAAATATATCAGTATGTCTAGTAATGAAAAAAATGTTAGTGTCCGCAAATCAGCTCATTTACCCCTGTTTACAGAACATAACCTTCTACAACCCTATGTTGTAATGCAATGTGTTTTCAACCAAAATTAGTAGTATATAATTGTACTGTGAAGATGAATTTTTTAAAAAATTTCATTCTTTGAATTAACACCATAAAAATTATGAAAGCAAAGATATATAAATAAATAATACTAATTTCGGCAGCATCAATAATCGAAATTTCGTGTTCAAAATTAAGTACTGAATATCTTGATGAATATAAGAGATTACATTTTTCATGAATATTTTTAAAAATACACTTTGTTATCACAAATGTTAAAATATATGTAGTTACATTAATAATAATAATAATAATAATAATAATAATAATAATAATGATAATAATAATGATAATAATAATAATATTTATGTCATGCAATCTCCATAACTTACGCAGGAATTATGAAGAGGGACATGAGAAATGTGCTGTAATTTCTTTTATTTTAATTTCCCAAGTACTTTCGATCTTCTTCCAAGATCATCTTCAGGGGTACAAAAAGTACAAAACTATGTTGTCCAGGGGTACAAGTATTTTTTCATTATGTTTTTAAATGAAAACGGTTGATAGCTTTGTATAAATACTTGCATGCCTGAATATCATATAGTTTTGTACAATTTGCACCACTGAAGAGGATCTGAAAAAGAAGATCGAAAGTACTTAGGAAATGAAAATGAAATAAATTTAAACAGTTATGGCATATTTATCTCATCCTTTAATATCAATATACAGAAAGTTATTCGTGAGTATGAACAGATTTTGTTAAAAATTAGCAAACATAATATCTGTAATTTATTCAGTCAGACATGCCTAAAAGAGAATTTGCTGCCTAAATACACGCACACACAAACGCTCTCTCTCTCTCTCACACACACACACACACGCATATATATATATATATATATATATATATATATATATATATATATATATATATATATATATATATATATGAGTATGTATTTTTGTATGTGTACCTGAGGTGCATGCGTTAACTTTTTCTTCTATGTGCCTTCTTCCTTCAGGACGTGGTAGATCATTGCTCTCTGTATTTAGCTCTTAGTGAAGTATTTCTTCTTGCTATATCATCAAATGCCTATTCTACTAACCATTTACACCTGCTCTTACCTCATTATGTGTCCTTTAAATTTCAATTTTGTCTTCAGATGCTATATATAAGTGCCGTTTGGGGTTCAATTTCCACTAAAACTTTGGTGTTGCTCCCGTATTCGATCCATCGTATTTTCGGTATTCCTTTTGTTGAACCATATTCCTGTTGTTTCAAATCTATTCTTCATCTGTGATTAGTTTGTTTAACATTAAATGCCATAAGTCTATGCGTCTTAGATAAATCTAATTTCGGTACACACACACACACACACACACACACACACACATACATACATATATATATATATATATATATATATATATATATATATTTAGTGTCAAGAGGATGCTGAAATGTACACGGCCACACCTTTTTCATTTTGCTTTGGATTTAATATCATATCGAGACGAAAGTCATCAAACATCCCCACGGATTACGTTATTCTGTTCTCTTGAATTGCCATAAATCGTTGGCAAATATAGAATGATTTTATTTTGTTTTCTCCCCGGTACTGAATTACTAATATTCATTTAGATCGGCTAGCAACCAAGGTTAAGTGTCCAGTCTACATCTTTATTTGCGAAATACCTGAATTCCTACGTTTCCCAAAAGCATATGTGCTAGAATGAATGCAACAGATATTACTGGAATTTCAATTCGGATCTTTCAAATGTTTTTTTTAGCTTTAATAACCGTTACGCTACCTGCAAATGTGATCAAATACAAATTTGAATAGTTGGCGGACAGATATTTGAATCTGCTATCTATTGTGTTTGTGTATTTTCGTGTGTATGTGTTCCCTATGCTAATTCTACCGTAATGATAAGTTATTTAGATATATACTGTAAAAGGAAAATTCGTTTCCATAAAATGCTCTTTGAAAAAAGTATCATTACAAATGAAGCACTGTGCATTCCAACAAAAAAAGGAAAATAACGAAAAACAAAAACAAAACAAAAGAAAAACAAAACAATAATAATAATAATAATAATAATAATAATAATAATAATAATAATAATAATAATAATCCATATATCATTTCGAAGTCATACAACTCTATCTCAATCGCCTGTACTATCTGAAAATTATGATTCATATAATTATATCATCCCAATCTTTAGCTTAATCCATATGTTTATAATTGCGTTTCTCAGTAAGAATTTAATACTTAGACTATACACACACACGCGCGTGCGCGCTCAAACACACACACAAACACAAAGACAGAGGATGAGCATACGTATACAGATATATCTCTCGCTCCAATTTGTTTCTGTTTTCCTCCACTTTATCTCTCCGTCTGCCAGTCCCTCTTATTTTTTCAGAGTACTACAGATAGAATAATATCATGTATAACGAAATAAATCAGAAATGAAAAGCAACGCATGAAAATTTGATTTACAACGTTTACTGCAACTTGTAAGGTTTTATGTATATCTTCCTGACACTTTCTCTCATATCCCTATCTATCTATCTATCTATCTATCTATCTATCTATCTATCTATATATATATATATATATATATATATATATATATATATATATATATATGTATGTATATATATATATATATATATATATATATATATATATATATATATATATATATATATGTATAATGGGATGTCGTCCGTTGTATGTTGATATATATCGATATATGTGTACATAGTGTGAGAATGATGGAGAAAGATTTGTGTAGATTAAAATTCAGACGAAATTTACCGGATATATTTATATAAGTATATATGTGTTTTATATTTGTGCGCATACTTACATGTGACAGCATATACATACATACACACACACAGACACACCCACACGCCCGCGCGCCCGCGCACACACACACACACGTCAGTGTGTGTGTGTGTGTGTGTGTGTGTGTGTGTGTGTGTGTGTGAGAGAGAGTGTATGTGTGCGCGCGCGTGTGTTCGTAAATGAATATGTTTTCTGCTGCAGCCCTACAGGAACGATTAAATAGAGAACAAGTGAATATATTTTATAAAACACACCCCGCATTTGAATCCGCCTAACATATCTGTTAACAACATCGCTTATTTGATTTTCTCTTCCTATTTCTTTTTAGATGATTTTGTCGGATTCTGGGAAATCAAATTTTTCTCATGATCTTGCCCTGCTCGATATTTTTTTTTAAATTTACAATACCCAGCTGCTCTGTGTATATACCGTATTTTATAAGATTCATGAATTTGCAAAGGACATTTTCAGAGAAGTATGTATATTGAAAACTGTGAACAATGAAATTTTCAATAATTTTGTCTATATAGGCATAGATATTAACCGTTTAGCATGAAACTGAACCTGAGCGTGCTTTGTTATGATATTTAATAGTCCTCAGGTTCCGGTGAATAGGAATATATATATATATATACATATACATATATATATATATATATATATATATATATATATATATATATATATATATACATATACATATATATATATATATATATATATATATATATATATATATATATATATATATATATAAGCAAAGTCAGAACAATAATTTGTTGACAACAGATAAATAGATATAGAGATGCCATAAAAAAATAAGAAAGGTTAAAAACCATGGAAGTGCCAAATAAAAAAATGAATATGATTAAATAAGAAACGCATATAGAATAACCTGAATTTTAGATATCTGTTTTTCATATGCGCTTTATTGTTTTAGGTATATGTTTGTAGTACTTTTGAATATATGCCTATATATATATATATATATATATATATATATATATATATATATATATATATATATATAAGTGCGTGTGTGTGTGTGTGTGTGTGCGCGTACATTATAAATGGTTGCAAAACAACAGGTAAAACTCTGCTTGTGTGTGCACTTTCAATGGGATTGTGAAAATGCAATAGAAGTAATGTTTCCCCTCTGAAGCGAGACTTGTAATGACGCAGACGACCACTGACGGTATACAGAAATCTGCTATTGCTATTACTACTACTACAACTACTACTTACTTGTTTCTAGATTGTTGCTACTAATAATATTTCTTCTAATGCTAGTACTCGTACTTGCACTAAAACACTATCACCATCAACAACTACTTTTAATATTACAACCAAGATTGCTACTTTCACTATCGGCGACGTAGTCGGTATCCTCGCCGTCATCAACATCAGGGGTTGCTGCCGCTGACTGATACAGCAACAGACGCTGTTCCTTTTCACCCACTCTCCAATTTTGCTCAAACTGTGTGCACGAGTTTCCCCTCTCTCGCTGCCCCTTGTGTTTGCACATCTATCTCTGTTCTTGTCCTTATCTGACACTAACTCCTTCTTCTCTTCCGTCACCCTCTCCTTTGCACATTCACTTTCTTTTTCAGATGGAATCTATACAATTGTTCAGCAGCCTTTTCACACATAGTGAACTAAGCGATAGTAACTAAACCAGGTTCATTTAAAAAAAATTGCCAAAGGATTTATTTAAAAAGCAAAATTATAAAAAGCCATGACAAACGACTACTGTCTCTGAAAAAGTAAAGAAAAAAAAAGAACACAAATGATAGCAACACCATCCTGAACGCATCCCCTTATTTCTACGATAGAACACCCTGCCCCTCTTCATTGCAAACAGGGCCCATATCTGCACCCACACAAACATGCGTATATACACATACACGCGCGCGCGCACAGAGAAAAAACATTTTTTTATATTGTATTAGTCTAATACAGTTATTCAAATTTATACAGACTCTAGAGTGGAAAGCTTCTAAATTATATATATCTGTCATACCCGTTTACTAACACGCACATACACAAGCTGTCTCTCGCCCTCTCTCTCTCTATCTTTCTCTCTCAAACACACAGAACAGGTATACACACACGCACACATACGTACACACACAAAAGACCTTGCATATCCATTGCGCTTTCTCTTTTTCACCATTTTTACCTAGACGTTCTAGTAAGATTACCGACTACGCGATAATACTACTGCCGATTCGAAGCTTTAGCTTTGCGATCATCGTTACGTACCTTTGTAAAT
>OZ038478.1:108401680-108411680 GCA_964036315.1 Acanthosepion esculentum
TTAGTTTTATTGCTCTCTGGAAAAACTGCATCCCACACATAATAATCTCAAGCTTTGCAGTCTTGGTTGTTAAGTTGCCAGATGTAAGATGTGATATAGTTGCAAAAATTGTTTGACAACCATGACTGGTTTCTCCTACAAATATGTCATTGTGTATAGTCCAATTGCTATATATAGAATCTTTCAATAGGCAGACTCTTGACCCAGGGCTATACTACCTCTTCAGTGAACTCTGTGTTGAGTCTGAAGCCCACACCAACATATTCAGAAGATATTTTTCTCATCAGAATCATCAGAGAACACTTTCCCAGCTGCCGTATCTTCATAATCAACTCTAGACTCACCCAACTCTTTCCCATCATCACTCATTCTGATGACATGACCAGCCCATCTGAACTGTGATTGCATTAGAAAAGACTCGATACCACCGACAGTACATTTGATGAAAAGATCAGGGTTAGAGAATTTGTCCTGCCGTGTATAACTTCATATTGAACAACGACAGCGTTTATTAAAAATATAAAGTTTATTGGTGTGCCTGTATGGCGCCCACGATTCTGACCCATAAAGAAATTGGGTGAAATTAACTGCTCGATAGACACAGACTTTCATTTTCAGTAAAATCTCACAAACATCCCATAGGCAATGCTTAAGCTTCCCAAAGGCATTTGTTGCTTATGATATTCGGTTAACTTTCTTGTCAGCGAAAGATGTCTTCGAATTGACTTTACTTCCTAAGTACGTGAATGATTTCACATACTTCAGGTTGTTGCTGCCAACAGCAATAGGAACGATTGGAAAGGTATGGGCAGGTGGTTTTTGTTTTACACACTTGACCTGCTTAGCTGTAGGCCTTGCCTGATGTACAAATGCAGTTTTTTATGCTTATAATTATTCCAAATTGGTTGCAAGCAGTGGGAAAACGATAGACGATTGCGTGAGCTTCTTCGATTAAGATGGCCACTATCGAAGCGTCATCAGCAAACAAAAAATCATGAATAATGTTTGCTCAAGTCAGCGATTTTGCTTTGACATTTTGATGGTTAAAGTGGACGCCACATGTGTGGAATTCAAAATTCACACTCATGTCAAGATGACTAAAATTATGGCGGAGCATGACCGAGAAATACAGGAGTCATGACACAACATTGTTTTGCGTCATTTGTTACGTCAAAGGTTTCCGAAAACTCTCCATTTGATAGAATATATGTTTTCATTCCTTTGTGAAACGAGATAATGATACTTAGCATACTTTCAGACATGCTTTTTGGGTACTTTCCACAGGGCACCCCTGTTTACAATGTCAAAAGCTTTGGTCAGATCGATAAAGACAATATAAAATTCATGGTTCTTCTCGCGAGATTTCTCAGCAAACTGACGAAGTGAAAAAAAAATCATATCAATGTTTCCACAATCTAAACGAAAGCCACACTGAGATGCGGGAGAGATATCATTAATGAAATATTGGTTTATTCTGTTGAGAATAACACGATAGAGAATTTTTCCAGCGATACGTAGAAGTGCAATGCCACGGGAATTATCATGTAGAACCTTTTTACCTTTCTTATTGAACAGATGATTTATGCAAGCATCCTTGTAGCACTGTGGAACAGAACCAACCTTCCATATGACTTTAAAAAGCTCAAGGAGTTTCTTAACCAGCGTCTTCCCACCATATCTAAAAAATGAGGGGGATTGGCATATTTTCCAGGGGCTACGTTCGAGAACAATTGCTTGATAGAATCCTGGATTTACCTTAGGCATGGCTCAAGAGACATCTGTGGAATTTTTTGGTGGCTGATGCATCAAAGCATTGACGATGTCATCGATTGCAGAGGTGGAATTAAGGACATTTTCAAAGTGTTCTTTCCAGATATGATATAATTTCCTTCTTGTCTGTGTGAAGTGTGTTATCGTCAGACGATAACACACTTCACACATATTCCATTTCCTTGTTGACCGTACACATTTTTAAGGCCTACAGAGAATGCTTTGGGATCATTTTTGTCACCTGCCGCCTTGATTTCCACAGCCTTAGCAGACCACCAGGATTATTTCATTTTTCTGAAAGCATTTTGCACTTCCCGCTTACACTGTTTATATGTATATATTTATATTTTTACACTGCTTTTTTATGGACAATTTTTGTTGTTTATAAATATTTTGCGCAAATCGTGTATCTTCTCAGTTAGACGTTGAACGTAAGAATCGAACGTGAGCGTTGAACGTGAGCATTTATATCGAACCAGTCCTAATGCTTCCCTATGATAAATCCTAGAACTTCAAGAGAGCTGGAATAAGTAGCATCTCTGAGAGATTTCCAGGAAGATTCAATATCTTCTGAGATCACAACTGAATCAAGCCTCTAGTCCTGTGTGTCAGAGAGTTATTTCTTCTTAACATCAGAATTCAGGGGTGAGTTGTTTATTCGTTTAGGAACCGTAGTGCTCATGAGAGTTTTCTTGAGTACGTGTCAAAAGGATGCTTTGCTGCGTAGTAGAGCATGGTCTGAAAGATAACAAGAGTTGTAGAAAGAGCAGGTGACATAGAAGTCTTTTGCGTCACGTATCTTGATGATAATGTAATCAATCTTATGCCAATCTTTGGATCTGTGATGCATTCGAGTCGTTTTGGGATGATTGTACTGCTAATAATGTGTGTTGGTGATGTTGAGAGCGAATTCCTGGCAGAGAGAAAGAAGTCGTCGTCCATTAGAATGCATACTCTCGACCCCGTGAGTGCCAAGGATACCAGGCCCTGTCTGATGGTCAGTACCAACCCGTGCAGTAAAGTGTCCCATAAGGACAAGTTTGTCACTATGTGGAATTTTGGAAATGACTGAACGTAGTTGATCATAAAAGTCATCAATCTCCGACACAAGGGTGTTTATGGTTGGGTCAAAACAGCTCACAAAAGTGGCAGAAGAATTGTTGTCAAGTTCTCAGACTATAGTCATAATGTGATAATTTTGTCATTTCGGAAGAGATGACAGGACTGTTTTACACTCTTGGAGGGTTCTTACATTCCAAGAGCCGAGGTTAACACGTTTTTGAGTTTTATTTCTATTAAATGGATTATTGCCACTGCGTTATTGGATAACTAGACAACTGCAGCGGGCTGCCAAGTTGATTAAGAGAAAGGAATGTTTCAGGCACCTTTTCTACCCCACTCACCGGATTAGGGAAAGCAATGCTATGTCTAAATAGACCAGCTTTGTCACCATCGAAGGACCCGAACAGCACAATTTCTCACGGTTTTGTGCAAGAACGGCCATCACCCGATGGTTACCACTGAGGGAGCGCCAGCTAGAGATTTCCATTACTATCCTCTACCTGTCTCCGTCGCCTTAACTCTCTCTCCAGTGGATTTGTTTCTTGGGTGGAATAGCAAAGAAGGAACGCAGAACTATCCACACAGAAAATTTCTTTAGAATTGTGAAGGCTTGTATAGAACAAGCAATCCACATTGGAAGTACTGCTAACAAGGAATTAGTGCAAATATTTCCACGAACACAATGAACAACATCCCTCAGTTTTTATTATCACGGAATTAAATATATATATGCGTATGTTTGTGTAAACATATTTATATTTTTAATTGTATACACATATTTGAAGAAAGTAAATGCATTTTGAAAAAGGCAATGTTGTAAAATCATACACGACCTCTTACATTTAAGGCGAGAACTGTGTAATTAATTCACTTGATGATAATCCTTATCTGGTTCCAAGGTAATTTATACAAGAAGTCTTACAAATAAAATGTATCCACAATATGTAATTACATAATTTCGCGGGTCTTAATTTATAGACTTAAAATCAAACGGTTCTAGTTCATCCCTTATTAAAGCCAGTTCCTTTATGTTTCCCATATGAAACACCAACTCCACATTCATTTTAACTAATATCTTTCAATGTTATCCTGAATGGTTCAGTAACATGCAACAATTTTCATTCGAACTATTCAGCAAAATTTGTGCTAATTTTCAGTGACTTAAATATTTGTGAATATTTATGTATTTAAGTATATATATATATATATATATATATATATATATATATATATATATATATATATATATATATATATATATATGTATATATATATATATATGTATATATATATATATATATATATATATATATATATGCGTATTATTATACGGTGTGTTGTTGAATATCATACGATTTGTTATTCGGTAGGTAAGATTTTTATGCTGTATATATATATATATATATATATATATATATATATATATATATATATATATATATATATATATATATATATGTATATATATATATATATATATATATATATATATATATATATATATATATATATATATATATATATATATATATATATATATATATATATACAGCATAAAAATCTTACCTACCGAATAACAAATCGTATGATATTCAACAACACACCGTATAATGTCACAAGGAAAATGCTGTTCTTATAATAATAACTAGAAAGACCCGGGAAAATTTCAGGTTTTCCTATTTTAATTTTGGGATGAATATTCATTCTTAAGTTAATGAGTTCATAGCGAATTGTATGACTATAACATATCCGTAAAAATTCCCCTATCACGTCGTTAAATATGCGAGCTTAACAAGTTTAAATAATATTGCAGTAACAATCATAAACAGGAATCATAATTCATCGTTATTTTAAGAAGTAAATGCGTACAAATGAAAAGATTTGAAATTGACAACTTTTTTCTATTTCACGGAAACAACCATTAAACATTTATACCTTCCCTTCTTTCTTTATTTATTTCTTTATTTCTTTCGTCCATTCATTCTTTCACTTTCTCACTGAAACCTAATTGCTTCTTTTCCCATCTCTCCACGCGATCAAAACGGAATAGTCCGTTATTTATTATGTATTGGCAGGGCGTAACTGTCGTACAAACTACCGAAAGAAGGGACAAGCACAAACATAATAGCACTTCAAATCTATTGAGAATATGTTCAAGAATTTTATTAGGAACAGGTTTGCATACGCTGCTCTTTACTTTTAATTAACAACTGTATTTACTGGATCAGCTCCTATTTAGAAACAAGAATATCATATTACTGCTGAATGAAGTGCCATCTGCCATTATTAGATATTTATTATTTGGTGCTATCACTTAACTATCTAGTTTAGAAAAACCGTTCTGAATACTAATAGTAAAAGGGCATCTAAAGTAGCATCGGGTATAAAGTTTAGGCTAATCTATTTTGTATATACATAGTTCTGGTTTATTTACTGGCTAGGCTATAATATGCCCGGGTATATTCTAGGAGGGTTTTTAATCTGGGCGACTACACTGCATAATTGTATCGCTTTCTCTATCGCTGTACACTTTTAAAACAGCCTCATTTTGTAATAATCTAACCTGAGTGACTTTTGGGAGTTTTAATATTATGATAAATATGAACAAAAATACCTATGTAATGAGTATTTTGGTGTATCAGTGAGCAATTTTAAATTTCATATAGGGGTTAAGAAACTTGAACGCAGTGCACTTTGTTCTTGGAGCAATTGTACTAAAAACTGCAAGATGCAACAAAATCAGAATAATCGCTTAAGTACACGAGTCATACTATTAAAATTTCGTTGTCTGTTATAAACTCTCATACAGATGTCATGCATGACGTCAAATTCATTCATAAATGTCTAAACTATCAGTCATATACAACCGTTTTCTCAGATCAACGATTAAAAAATGCTTCTGCAGATCTTATAGACTAAAACAGCAAATGCACAAAGTCATCTAGCGAATTATAAAACAAAACAAAAACACCATTAAAATTTTCTACTCGCGCTGCCTAAACAACTAAGGACAAATGAATGACCCAGACGATCAGCCTAGTGAAGTACGTAACGAAACTTAGTGAGCGTGTAGTAGGATTAAACCGGAAATTGGAAAAGAACAGTCTGGTTAGGTTATTGTAATTCAAACAGAAAAGTATTAATAACCAGGAAATTTTCGTTAGAAACAAAGAGCTTACTGAACTATTATGTAATATCGGTCTTCCTATATGGCAGTGAATGAGGGACAATCAGCTCACATATGAATAGAGAAGTGTGGTAAAAGAAATAGGATTCTATAGAAGGATGATGAGAATACCATGAATTGAACATGTGAGTAACAAGGAAGTTTTAAGGAAAATGGAAAATAAAGTACTCTTATAACGTAGAATCAAAAAGAAGCAATGAGGAAATTTGTCTTGGGGGATCTGACACTCGTAGGACATTAAATGCTTGCGGGACTGAGGAAAAGCAGCGAACAACCTACGTAACGATTTGTGTAATTAATTGGAAGAACAGAGTTTAGAAGATATACAAAATGACACGCCTTATAAAGAGCTACAAAGGACAGAATGTTGCGGAGAATCATGATTGTCCAGGTCCTGAAGAGACACGACACGTAGAAGAAAAAGAATAGAGGAATAATATAATCAAAATATTAATTATCAACAATACCTTAAACAAAATGTTAGGCCTGAATTTCCTAAAATCAATATAAGGAGCGTTAAAGGTGAGAAAACTATTATCCTGAAAACTTGTTTTTAAGAGAAATATTTTATCAACTGCAAACTTAAATAAAGCAATTTTTTGATCGGTGACTGTAGAAAGCTAACATATAAGGGAAACAGCTTGGGCACCTCAGAGTGCTGTGATAGTTATCACGCTTGTCTTGCTAGAACAATTACGACTGAGTTGTGAGTTCAATACTCAGTGGGTGACCCATACTTTAGGCCTTTTGCCACATCTAAACTACGCTAAGAAAATCAATATAAGAGAACAGGTTTTATAATTCTTATTATTAGTCCAGTATTAATAACAATGATAATACTCTATATAAGGTATGAGAAGGAAGAAAGACCGTTCTTATGAAGAGAGAATTAAGATCTAATATTCAGTCGCAATGAAAAACAACAGATCACATCTTTCCACAAAGAAAAGGCAAAAAGATCAGTGCTATATGCATGCTTTGAATGCACATCGTAATATTAACAAAATGTGTGTCTTCTTTATTAATTTAAAGCAGACTGTCTGTATTATTTTAGGACATACTCCGTATTAGTGTTCAATGTATCCAAGGTTTGTCAAATTTACTGGATGCACTGGATGCACATCAGAGAATGTTTGCGTCTTTTATTTTAGCATGGGATACAGAGAAAGGGGAAATTGATAGTATTACAATGTTAGAGGAGGAGAGATTTCATTATATATTTGCTATGATAATCGTCACCATAGATAACAGAGAAGATAAAAAGTTAACTAATCACTGCAAAATTGATAGGATATGTCTCGGGAAAATTTAGTCAATGCTGTCTGTAACACTGATGAAATCATATTGTAGACTGAAAGACTACCGGAGATTAGAGAAAACAGGTTGTAATCTGTTTTCCATGGACAATCTTTCAAGTTTTACATAAAAAGAGATAAATGCAATAGAGAATTTCATTTAAGAATCTTTCAAACTGGAATAACAATATTATATTTAATTATGAAATGGACCCGAAAGATAATCAGAGCAATAATAATAATAATAATAATATCAAGTAGGGAAACCCGTAAAATGTTAATGGTGTTCCTATTTAAATTCTCTGATGAATCTTAATTCTTAAGATAACGACTGAATAAGCTTAACTTGGTATCTACGGTAATAAAATATCAACAGAAATAACCCTATCGCTTCCATGCGAATAACATGATTAAAAAAACATTGCAATAATAATAATAATGAATATGAATGCTGGATGTTATTTTAAAAAGCGGGTAAAAATGAAAAGATTTGAAAATTAAATTTGTCCCTTACACTGGAACAGTAATTAAATAATTCCATCTTCCTATCTTTCTTTGTTTCTTTCCTTTTCTCACTGAAACTAAGTAGTGTCGTTTCCACTCTCCCCACGCGATTAAAACACAATAGTGCATTATTTATGAGTTATTGATACACGTTAAATCTTCACATGCTTTTACTTTTTAGCCAAATCCCCGTCTTACGATGTATTTATCTGCACAATTAACTATGTAGCTAAATGTAGAATGTTATTGCTTACTTGCTACAATAGTTTAGCCTATGTCAAAGGTTTAAAACAAAAGTATTTGCACAAACAGAGAAATAATTCTTTGCTTTTTTAATGATAAGTTCACGTATATACCTGATGGCCAAATAGATGATGAAATATATTTAGAGTCTCGTTCCTTTGACCCTTAATGAATAGGTAATTTTTACATTCTGTGGTTATATATATATATATATATATATATATATATATATATATATATATATATAATTTTCAGATTTTTTTATCTGTGAAGGAAAATAATGAATAAAACTACAAGAGGAAAATCTATACTTAGCTGAACAAGTTTCATCTTCTGAATGAGTTTATCAAGTCAAATGTAGAATTTATTCTGTTGCACGACTTTATACGCAAAATAAAGATGCTTTTGGTTTATCGAGGCCTTTACATTTGTGAACATTTGTGAATATTCATCAGGTGGCTGAAAGGTCAGACAAATCATACGAAGGACACATAGTGCCACAATTTAAAAGCTATTGAGACAATAGTGAACGAGTAATATCCAATATTTTTTTCCAAAGCAAAGATACACGACCGAAAAGTATTGAAAAATCAAAAGAAAATGTTTAAATCCGTGACCTCATGCGTTTGAAGATGTACAGCCCATGCGTTCATCTCAAACCATAACAATCTGATCACACATTAAAAATGAATATTACTACGTACGCACACACAAACACACAGACTTACACACACAGATAGACACAAACACACACTGCAAAATTCAGGTGCAAATATCGTATTTGCACCTGAAGATTGCAGTGACTGCATGAAACACCGAGTCGTGTTATTGACGTTGGTTATTGTGTGTATTCACTAATATATACATATAGCTCTGTCTTATAATATTGAGCACTCTATTGATAAAACCTGTGGAATAAATATATTTATGCATACAGACAATCTTTCATTAGTGTAAGTATATATTTCATCGTATATTATTTTAGGATATACTCCGTATTAGTTTCCGATGTATCAAGGTTTTGTCAAATATTATATGTACTGGATTCACACCAGAGAATGTTTGCGTCTTTTTTAGCATGGGATACAGAGAAACGGAAAAATGATAGTATTATATTGTTAGAGGAGGAGAGACTTCATGATATATTTGCTATGATAATCGTCACCATAGATAATAGAGATGCCATCATATATATATATATATATATATATATATATATATATATATATATATATATATATATATATATATATATATATATATATATATATATATATATATCAGTCAGTTACTTATATGCCATGCGTTATACACGCTTAGGTGATCATGTATCTCTCGATACTTGACTGACGAGGCATATTTTTTCCCGCTGTAGGTGGCCATTTCTGTCAGCGGTATACCAGTTGCCATTCAAGCCAACCTAGGTCTGGTTTGCTATTTACACATAGCTATAGTACAACTGAAAAATGACCTAAAAATTATGAGAATTGAACGTGAATTTCTGGCTAGCAAAAATTCTAACAAATAGCGCTGAAGAGAAAATTAGAGATATAATAAATAAATAAATATGAACTTATAATTATCAAAACATTAGAGACACACAGACACACACACATATACACACAATAATAAGCATGCATGTATATAACTATTTCAATATAATATAATTATTTTTTGAAGAAGCCTGTATGTTTAACACACAGACACATATATATTTGTTTAAACGTTAGTTTATAAATGGATGCTCATATTTCAATAGATATTCGGTTTTTATTGATTATTTTTTAACAAAATTTATTAAAATATTCAGGTCGCTAAATGTAAATAAATAAATATGCTATTTAATAAATAAATAAACATAGAACGTCAACTCAAATATGACCATCCACTGAAAATAACGTTTTCCAAATAAATAAAAATATGACACAAAACGATTTTA